>APFE030404272.1:1915-57724 GCA_000404065.3 Pinus taeda
TTTCCCAGTTTCCCTGCAATACCCCTTAATTCAACTTCCTTTCCTTCCACAGAAAATTTCATGAAAAGCTCTTGAAAATTAAAAGCTATTGTACCCAAGGATTATAGCCATTGGACTCCTAGTACAACATCAGCACCCTCCATTGGAATGGAAGCATTGGGCTAGTCAATACATATTCTCCCATGGATAGCTTGATATTATGGCACTTTCCAGAGCAATTTATTGTTCCTCCATTTGCAACCATCACTTGACACTCTGGTGCTGGATATAAGAAGCAATTGAATTCTTTTGCTACCTTACAATGAATAAAATTGTGGGTACTTCCTGAATCAATCAACACTATTACCTTTTTCTTCTTGATTTGTCCTTCTATCTTGATGGTTTGAGGAGTGGTAATTCTAGCCAATGCATTACAAGATATGGTCAGATTCATTTCTTATTTATCTAGGCTTTGTTCCTGGAGTATATCCTGTTCTTTTTACCTTTCTTGCTCCTTTTCTTCTTCCTCTTCAAATATATGTAAAATAATTTCTTTAAGCACACTTATGACCTTTAGTGTATTTTCTATCACAACTATAATAAAGCCCTTTTTCTCTTTTTTCATCCAACCGTTGTGGTGTCAACCTTATAGATTATGGAAGACTAGGGGCAACAACACTTCCATATTTATAGTTGTGAGTGGTATGCTTCTTGGTTGCCATAATTTTGCGATCCATTTTTATTGCTAAGGCGAATGCCTTCTCTAATGAATCGGGTTCCCAAAGGTGAACATCATGTTGGATATTATCCTTTAAAGTCCCTATGAACACATCAATCCTATGCTCCTCAAGAATATTTTTTACCCTTATGTTCAATTTTTGGAACCCGTCAATGTGCTCAATTATTGAACCCTTTTGCTTGAGACTTATCAATTAGCTGAAAAAAGTGTTTCCTTTTGTATCCTCATAATTTCTTGTCAATTCTTTTGTAAAAATTTCCCAAGTGATAATTTGTTTAGGAGAGCAAAGCCATTGATACCATACAAACTGATTTGGTTCCAAATATAAAGTTGCAATACCTCCCTTTTCTGTGTTTTGCACATTATTGAGATCAAAAAATTGCTCCATCTATAATATCCATGTTGTAGGACCTTTGCCATAAAACTTCCTCATATCGATTTTTGGAATATGGTGGTTCTTCGATCCAAAATCAGAGTCTATGAAATCATGATTAAAATTTATTTTGTTCGCATCATGAATTTCGTTTACTACCCTTTCACCATTAGTAAGTATTTCTTGTAAAAAAATTGTCAAATTTGTCTTCAAATCTGCCATGCTTGTCTTCAGATCTGTCTTCAAATCTATCTTCAAATCATCCATCTTAGCTTCCACGCCATTTATCTTAGATTCCACACCATTTAACTTAGCTTCTATTAGCTTTTGTGAGAGTGGCATTTGTTTTACTTGGTCTTGTAATTTTGATATATCATGTAGCATTTCTTCCTCTTCTTCATGAGTCATGCTAGAGGTTTCAGGTTGCTTACTAGGTGTCTTCATTTTCTTTCCTCAGGGAATCAGTTACCGATAATAATGCTCTACTATGCCCTTTGAATTCCTTCAAAGTAATTTTTCAAACCAAGCTTAAGCAAAAATTTTAAAAAATCTACACACCTTTTTTCACTTTGTAGGAGCTCGATATTGCCTCTGATGTATCTATGTAATTTCAGATCATCCAATTCTGAAATTGCAACCTACAGTATCAATCTGTGTCCTCTTTCTAATGCCACTAGTTTGATCCAAATTGGATTCTCCAAGGAAGAGTTATCCCAAATCTCCCACAATGACCTGATTATATACTAGTTCAGTAGAGCGAACTTGTACGACATGCCACGTGTCCCTATTTCAACCTTTGGTTCTGAAAAATATATACAAGAAACTACAGTCCATCCTCTTTCTGTACCTTATTATGAAATTTCAATCCGATGCTCAGAGAGAAACTTATGATGATTTTCCCTAGGTCACCTGTTTGAAATGTAATTCAAGAGTTTGCAAAAATACCAACTTCCTCAGATCATATCTATGTAAATATAGCACGAAAAGCTCTGAAATTCGAGCCTGAGGTTCAGTGTTATTTCGTCTCAAATGGATTTTTTTCGCTTCTGAAGTGCTGCAGAAAAAAGCTATAGAGAAATACCACGATGACCTATTTGGAGTAGCGAAACCCTAGAATCCAAAGCTCTCATACCAAATGTTATGAAACGAGCTCACAAAAAGATAGAAAAGATTGATCAATGCCTTAGAATTCAGCCTCTTTGAGGGGTGTTGGTATCTAAATTTGACTATCCATTCCACTTCAAATTCATTTTTTAACCATCATTCTTAGCCATTTAACCTTTGTTATTCAAAATAATCCTTAGAAACTAAGTCATATGTTTTCATCTTCATTATTTTAAGCTTGGGATTAATATTTGAAATTTTTATATTTAAATGACGTTTTTTCAGAAAAGTCACAAGAAATTGTAACAACCTATGATTGCTTTATTGATTGACATGTTGTACCTTAGGTAGGCAAATTCAAAGAAGATGGTCATAAAGTACAATGTACAAGGATGGTGAAACATCTATTCATTTTCAGTTTTGGAGAAAACAAGTGTCTAGTCAAAGCTGGTCAAACCCAGCCACTTCATCACTTTTTCCTGATTTTTGTGCACAATATATTTTCTAGTTTTAGAATTTTTGCATAAATGGAGGAACAAAACTAAATTCAACTTCCTTGGGATGTAATTAATACAATATTTTTAGTATTATATGGAGAAACAATAGTTTCTTTTGTTAGAGGATTCACGATAAATTACCCATATGGGAAAACTATGTTTTAGAATGGGTTTTATGAACGAATGAGAAGACAACATGTGTATCTTTGATTCAACACTTAATATAAACTTCTTCAACAATTTTATGTCTCAAGACTTAGTAGCTACACTCTTCTGAATCATCTTTTAGTGTGCTTGTGGAGTGCTCAAGGGCCCTCATCCATTTGCTAGTACACTTTATCTTTTTCTTACTAGCTGCAAATTCGAATTTAGCAGTTAATCATTTCATGTTCAGACTTAAAGTTATGTTAGTAGAATTATTAGTTAAATAAAACTTGAAGTTGTTGTGAAGAGATAGCCTTGTAAGACGATTAAACTAATCTTGATCTTGGAATTGATATTTGGACACTACTGACATTCAACTTCCAGATTTGTTTGTTAGTTTTAATTGTGAAGAATAGTTCTAGTTTTATTTCTGTAGTGATTTAAGAATGGAGTTTTAAAATTCAATTTCTAGTTTGGTAAATGATTCTTGTAAGAGATATAACTGATATTGGTTTATAACGATGCTTATCTTATTCACTCTCTGATTTAAATTGAAATTACTTTGGATTGTTGTCATTGTACAAATTCTTTGAAGCAATATTCTTGTAAGAGAATATAGGATTCTAGTTAATCATCAACACTCTTCTTTTGTTAGTTTGGAACTAGAATTCCATAGCATTTGTTTCTCTTAGATTGATGTTTAAATGATTTAAAAAGGATAGTAAAAGATCTTTTGTAGAAAGCACTGTTAATTTAGTCCATTAGGTAGCCATTAGCATTTTAGAGCCTTCTAGATCTATATATTTTAGGTAAGCACCTCTAAGTGTACTTTCTTGGGTTGATAAAAGAATTAAGAGCTTAAATTGCCTTGGTAAGTTGGGACAAAACATTTTGGCACCGTTGTCGGGGAGGTGCAACTGGAAAGACTAAAAAAAAAAAAAAATCAACAAAACAACAAAAACGTAGAATTAAATTTAAATTTCAATCATGCTTATTTATGTCTAGGTTTAGGGACGAAAAAGGTAAATTTAAAAGAAACCCCCCAACAACTAATCCACCATTAGGAGGAGAGTCATTAGAAAGGACTAAGTACACAACTCCAGCAGGAAAGGTTACAACAACACAACTTGAAGAAAAGGTGAAATTAGGTCAAAGACTCACCCTTATTGAAAGACAAATTCTAACAGCCCATGAATCAAAGAGAAGAAATCTACTTGAAACTTCTATAGTAGTGAAATCTGAAGGGAGTAGCACAAGAATCCAACAGCCTAGTCCTGAAGATATTTTTCTTCAAGAACTAAAACAAGAAGAAGAGGCAGAAACCTTAGATAAATCACAAATTACGATGGTTGAAGAGGGAGGAGGATCTAGAGGACCTACACCTAAACAACTGAGAGAATATGAGAGACAAATGGAAGAAAGGAGAAGAAGAAGGTAGAATGAAGCAAAACAAAATAATGATACTCTATTTGTAGGAAATCAAAATCCGCCAAAAATAGAGGAATCCACATTTAAATTTCCAATTCAAGATAGACGAGAGCAAATGGATGAGGAAATTAAAATGAAAAACATACCACCATCTATACTACCAAATTTTTATGGGATGGAATCTAAAGACCCAGACTCATTTTTATTTGAATTTGACATAGTATGCCGAAACTTTGGATATATTGATGATGCTCATAGACTTTGCCTTTTTTCTGCTACCTTATAAGCAGTAGCACTTAGGTGGTTTATGGGATTAGGTGAACATTCAGTCACTAGTTGCGATGATATGAGAAAATTCTTACTGAAAAAGTATCAACCTTATTGTCGATCAAAATATTCCAAAGATGACATCTTTGCAATGACTCAACAAGAAGATGAGACCTTAGAAGAATACTTAGAAAGATTCTCATACAATCTACAAAAGTCAAAACATAGGACTATGTCAATTGAGCTTATTCGAACAATTTTTCTTAAAGGCATCTGGGATGAGTATTTAGATGATCTTAATCTCATGGGTGGAAGTTTGCAACTTACCTTTTGAGGAGATTGCCGAATTATGCCAAAAGTACTCTAGGAGTAGGAGAAGAAGTAAAAGAGCCATGACATCAAAAATCACAAAACCTGCTACAGGAAACATAACTAGAGCTGAACTAGGCAACTTATTTGAGGACTTCAAAACAAAACTTATGAGTACTTTGGGAAACCAAATAGATACCTTGAAAAAAAAGAAAAGACAAGATGAACAAGAATTAGAATTATCTATATATTGTCCCAAATGCAGGAAGAAACATGCTTTGAAAGAATGTCCCTTAGACAATGTGCAAATTTGTGGGTTTTGTACAGACAACCATGACACTAAATACTATAGAAAAATTAAAATTTTGCAGAATTACAATTTGAAAGCTAGTGCAGAAATGGAAAACATGTATTTCATGGGAGCTAGAAGACCATGGCAACCAAGACCCACAGGTATGTATCAAAATCCAAATGCAACAAATTATAACATGCCTGTTCAAAACTCTTGGAGTGTTCCTATGCCATGGCAAAACTGGCCTAACCAACAACAACAAACATTCCCATAATAAGGATGGAGAGGATATTATTTTCCTCAACAATTTTCTCAACAACAATTGCATCCATATCAGAAAACATTTGCTCAACCATATTCCCAACATTATCAGTCACAATATTCTCAGCCATACCAACAACAATACCCTCCGCAACCAGTACCTTATCAACAACAAAATCCGTAACAAGCATTACCTGCTCCCCCACAAATAACTTCACCTCAGCTACAACTACCATCCAACCAACCACCTCGACCCACAGAGTTACCAGCTCAGCCCATAGCTAACCCAAATAATTGAATAGATAGACCAACTTATAGTGTAGATGAGGGACCTTCATACCCAACTCTACCATTGCAAAACATCGAACTAAGGTCAGGTCGGACATTGCATAAGGAACTATCCCCTGCTCAAACGCAGTTACAACAAGAAAAACAAAAAGAGGAAGAAGAAAATCAACAATGTAGTAAACAAACTGAACCAATACAAAACTATTTGGAACAAAACCAACAAATCAAAGCATTCCAACTACCTCCATGTCATGAAAGATTACTTCAACCAAGACCACCCACACCATTGCCACAATTTGTTGTTCTTGATGAATTGAGGAATCATAAATTAAATATTATATATATATATTATAATATATATATATATTATAATATACTATATATCAAAATTCCATTACTCCAGGCAATCAAGGATATCTCAATTTATACCAAAGCAATAAAAGAATTGTGTCTCAAGCAACTTGCAAAGAAAATATTTGACCCAAAAATAATATATGTCATAAGTAACTTAGCAAGATTGATGTCAAATATTATTTCAATGGAGAAATATGTCAATCTAGGCATACCAAGAGTCATGGCCATTATCAACAAATTTCAATTCCAAATACTTTGATAGATTTAGGATCTGCAATAAATGCTATGACATTAGACACAATGAAAACTTTGCAGTTAACAAAATTGTAGACAACCCCAATTGTTTTGGAATTAGCTGATCATTCTAAAGTCATTCTTGAGGGAGTGCTAGAGGATATAATTGTCTCACTAAATTCTTGGGAGTATCTATTCGATTTCTTGGCACTCCAACCCAAATCAAATTTAGGAGGACATCCAATTATACTTGGCAGACCCTGGTTGGCAACTGCTGATGCATTTATGTAGATCCGATAATATGTTCATTTCTAGAGGGACAGAACGAAAACAACTTACCTTGTACCCATCAGCACAAGCGCCAACTGTAACACATAAATTATGTCTTGATGGCAACTACATTGATCAGGAAGAAATATACTTTATGCTAAGCATAAACCAAATGTATGATATTGAGGAAAACAACAATGCAGATTTAGTGGAAATGTTTATTTCCCAACCTGAGGTTTCAGAAGGGTCGAGAAATGAACAATACATTACTGCAGATTATATGTTGGCACAAAGTTTTCAAGAAACATGTACGATGTACTCATTGAAAGAAATATTTGATGAAATTTTTCCAATCAATTCCATTACAAATACACAAAGCAAGATAATAGAAATCAGTCCCGGAAAAACATTGAACATTGGGGCATTTCGAGAGACATCTCAAGAACAAAAGTTGATTCGTTTATTAAACAAATACCAAAAAGCATTTTCTTGGGACTACACATATATGCAAGGAATTCACCTAGAAACCTGCACTCACCACATTTATACGGACACTATCATTCAGCCACTAAGGAAACCACAAAGGAGAATGAACCCTATGCTTAAATAAATTGTCAAAGATGAATTGCAAACGTTGTTAAAAGTAAAATTCATATATCCCATTTCTGACAGCGAATGGGTATCACCGCTAGTTATAGTACCCAATAAAAACAGTAAATGGCAAGTTTATGTTGACTACAGAGAGCTAAACAAAGCCACCCTTAAAGATTATTTCCCATTGCCATTTATTGACCAATTATTGGATACTTTAGTTGCGAAAAAGTCATTCTCCTTTTTAGATGGCTCTAGCGGATATAACCATATCAGCATAGCCTCAGGAGACCAAGATAAAACAACATTTACCTTTCCTTGGGGAACATATGCTTATAATGTGTTACGATTTGGCCTGTGTAATGCTCCAGAAACATTTCAGAGAGAAGTATTAGCTATTTTTGCGGATCTGGTCCATGAATGTGTTGAGGTATATATGGACGATTTTTCAGTATATGGTGACTCCTTTGACCACTCTTTCCAAAATCTTGAAAAAGTTTTACAACGACGTATAGAAACAAATTTGTCCTCAAGCAATGAAAAATGTTATATGATGGTGAATGAAGGAATAGGCTTAGGATATCATATCTCATCCAAAGGAATTGAAGTAGACCAAACCAAAAGACAAATCATTGTTGAATTGCCACTTCCAACAAATCAAAGAGATGTAAGAAGTTTTCTTGGTTATGTAAGAGTTGTTTAGGTGTAGGTCCTCTAGATTATAGTATGGTAGAATTATTTACAAATTGTAAATTCTTTTCAAACACAGGATAACAAGACATAGTTTTTTCCTTTCCTCTTATGGCAAATCAGGCAGAACCATTACAGTTTGACCCTTCCAGATATCATAAAGGCTGTGTAGAAATACTTAGGGAAAAATGATGGTTGCCATTTTTAGAAAAACATAGTGGGCATAACAAGCAAACAACAAGAGAATTTGCTTCTTTGTTCAATGGGGAGAAGGCAGTTGTAGGTAGCTTGTCATTTAGGGTCTCAGAGGACACCATTCCTCAAGCAATTGGTATAAGCCCATAAGGAGAAAAATACTTTAAAACAAACAATTTAAGGAGAAAACACGGGCACCTTCTATATCCAGGTCAAGATAATGAGCAGTTGATTGGAAATCAGGGATCCCTAGAAGCTGGTTAATCCATCCATGGGATGAGATGGTTTATATAATTCAAAAATTTATAACTTGTGAAGGTAGATTTTGTGTTGTATTCCTCTATCATATTAAGTTGTTAATGCATCTAGGAGGAGATTGTACTATAAGTCCGCCCTATTTTCTTTTACAAAGCTTGACAAAAATGTCCAAGACTATGCAGAAGCAAAGGAAGAATAAGGATACAAGTTTACATCATTTTGGCTTGATAAAAATTCTGATTGAAGCTGAATTACAAAAAGATAGGTATAACATTGGAAAAAATCTTGATCACTAATGAATTTGTCACGGATGAAGAACAAAGAGAGTCACAAGAAGGACAACAGATTTTATAGGAGAAGCAACATGCAGAACCAATAATTGATGTAGATGTCATAGAGGAAAATTTCTCTGAATTTAAACAAATAAATTCCATTCCATCCACCAGCAGTGTTAGGAAAAGAGGGATGGTGAGAGATGATGCTAAAAAAGCCAACCAAGAGAAAAATTTTACTACTTACACAAGAAAATCCAGGAGAAGAAAGTTTGGCCAGCAAAGGAAAGTTTTAGAAGAGGATGATATCTTACAACAAACACAATATGACTATGTACAAGGATTGGAAGACAAAGACAAAGAAACAGAGCAATAGAAACAACAGGTTTCATGTAAAAAGAAAAGAAGATTGGAGAAAAAGGTTGAGAGGTTAAAACAAGAGCTCAAGGCATCATAAGTATTGGAAAGAGTAATAAAAGCAGAAAATGAGGCACTTAAAATACAAAGAAAAAATCTCCAGGAAGAGAATGAATAACTAAAGAAGAAAGTTAATAAAATCTCCACCTATAAAACACAAATTTGTAGAAATACCTAAAAACTTTACAAACAGAAGAAAGAAATTAAGACCAAGTATCAAATCCTAAAAACAGAACATGAAGCACAAATGAAGATAAATGCTCTACTTGAAGTAGCAGAAGAAAACACTTGACAGGTTAGGACTTGGTTGCATGAGGACATGCAAATTCTTAGGTTTGGGAGGATGTTGGTATCTAAATTTGACTGTCCATTCCACTTCAAATTCATCTTTTAACCATAATTCTTGGCCATTTAACCTTTGTTATTCAACAATAATCCTTAGAAACTAAGTCATATGTTGTTATTTTCTTTATTTTAAGCTGGGGATTAATATTTGAAATTTTTATATTTAAATGACATTTTTTCAGAAAAATCATAGGAAGTTGTAACAACTTGTGATTTCTTTATTGATTGACATGTTGCAGCACAGGTGGGAAAATTCGAAGAGTATGGGCACAGAGTACAATGTACAAGGATGGTTAGACAACTATTCATTTTCAGTTTTGGAGAAAACAAGTGTCTAGTCAAAGCTGGTCAAACCCAACCACTTCATCACTTTTTCCTTATTTTTGTGCACAAGATATTTTCTAGTTTTAGAATTTTTGCATAAATGGAGGAACATACCTAAATTCAACCTCCTTGAGATGTAACTAATAGAATATTGTTAGTATTAGATGGAAAAACAATAGTTGCTTTTGTTAGAGGATTCACGATAAATAACCCATATGCGAAAACTATGTTTTAGAATGGTTTTTATGAACAAATGAGAAGACAATGTGTGTATCTTTGATTCCAGACTTAATATAAACTTCTTCAGCAAATTTATGTCTCAATACTTAGTAGCTACACTCTTCTGTATCATCTTTTAGTGTGCTTGTGGAGTGCTGAAGGGCCCTCATCACTTTGCTAGTACACTTTATCTTTACTCTATTTTTCTTACTAGCTGTAAATTCGAATTTAGCAGTTAATCATTTCATGTTCAAAGTTAAAGTTATGTTAGCAGAATTATCAGCTAAATAGAACTTGAATTTGTTGTGAAGAGATAGCCTTGTAAGAGGATTCAAATAATCTTGATCTTGGAATTGATATTTGGACACTGTTGACATTCAACTTCCAGATTTGTTTGTTAGCTTTAATTGTGACGAATAGTTCTAGTTTTATTTCTGAAGTGATTTAAGAATGGAGTTTTAAAAGTAAATTTTCAGTTTGGTAAATGATTCTTGTAAGAGGTCTAACTGATATTGGTTTATAACGTTGCTTATCTTATACACTGTGTGATTTAAATTGAAATTACTTTGGATTTTTGTGATTGTACAAATTCTTTGAAGCAATATTCTTGTAAGAGAATATAGGATTACAGTCAATCATCAACACTCTACTTTTGTTAGTTTGCAACTAGAATTCCATAGGATTTGTTTCTCTTAGATTGACGTTTAAATGATTTAAAAAGGAGAGTAAAGGATATTTTGTAGAAAGCACTGTTAATTTAGTCCATTAGGTAGCCACTAGAATTTTAGAGCCTTCTAGATCTATATATTTTAGGTAAGCACCTCTAAGTGTACTTTCTTGGGTTGATAAAAGAATTAAGAGCTTAACTTGCCTTGGTAAGATGGGACAAAACAAGGGGGAAACCTCCTTTAAATTACACAAATGAATGATCCTTTGATGATTCAAATGGAAAAACCTCCTTTCTATATATAGGAGTCTAAGGAATCACAATATAACCGAGTCAACCTAACAATAATAATATAAAGGCACAAAAATAACAATAGACGGATTATATGGCACACAGTAATAACAATATGGGGACAATAGGGGCACAACAATATTAATAAGGGATACAACTACAATAGTAATGGGGTAATCACTAGTATTATAGGGACCTAACAGAATGTCAAATTTGCATAGATGATGATAATGAATACTTTGATGATATGGAACGAGTTTACACTCTTAAGAAGATCAAATAATAAATTTAATGAATAATAATGATTATTCTTCATACTTTAAGGAAGATCAGTTTTTTCAAGAGAAATGCAATACTTAATATCTATCATCTCACCAAATAGCTTTACATTCTATGTAAAATTTTGTCAATTCTCAAGTAGAAATTTTTCTAGATAAAACATTGAATATTAATGATAATTTGGAAGAATTTCAAAGGAGGAATTTGATACAGATGCTACAGAAACACTCTTTTTCTTATGCATGGGAGTATAATGGTATGAAAGGAATTGATCCTAAAACTTATATGCATCATATTTATATTCAGGAAAATGCCAAACCACTTAGACAACCTCACAGAAGGATGAACCCTAATGTGAGAGAATTTGTTAAGGAGGAAATACAAAATTTACTTAATGTGAATTTCATCTATCCAATATAATATAGTCAATTGATGTCACATTTAGTGATTGTTTGAAAGAAAATTTGAAAATGGAGAGTGTGTATTGACTATAGGTAATTAAACAAAGCTACTTTGCAATATAATTTTACACTACCCTTTAAGATCATGTATTAGATACCTTGGCAGGGAAGAAGTACTTTTCATTTTTAGATGGTTTCAGTGGATATAACCAAATCCAACTAGCACTAGAAGATCAAGATAAAACTACTTTACATGTCCATGGGAAACATATGTCTATAGGTAAATTTCTTAGTTCATTAACATGGATAACAATTGAATCCATGCATATAATTTGGTTCTACTCTACTCATCATTATAGTATAAGCTAGTTATATATTATCATTCCACTTATTTAGCTACATAATTAGATGAAGGGAAATTAATGTTTGGTAGTAATGATTTAGTGATCTCCTGAAAAAAAGTTGTAGATGGATATTTACTTATATTGCTCTCTTGAAATGTCATTACTTCAAGTATGTGAAAGGAATTTTTTATATGCATGAACCATTTTGAGCTCAAAAAATTTTCCATAATGGTTTTGATGGAAGCTTTATATTTGGATTATATATTTACCTTGCACCATTGGCTCACCATGTAAAGTGCAATTTTTTACTTGATATGGGCACATAATGAAAACAAAGAATTTGGAAAGGTAGCCCACTTAACTTTCCACAATTATATTAACAAATTAATACAAAAAATTAGATATAGATCTTCATGGTTATACAACCAACCAAAAAATATCATCTTCTTATAAATAATGTTTGTCACTTGAGAAACACTAGAGATAAATCAAAGATAAATTTCACTAAAACTAGACAAAACATAGATTTTTTAACTATTGTAATGGATTCCCGATGCTATCTCTAGGAGAAATAATCGAGCCTAGTGTTTTATTACCTAGCTTAACCACCACTTGAAAATCAAAATCATGGAATAGAAGAAACTATCAACAAATCTAACTTTCCATTACTGGTTTTCACACAATATTTTAGGATAGAGTAATATGTTAAAAACTGAAAAATCTAGCCTATATAGTAATACTAGAACTCATACAATACATACACCATAGCAAATCCTTCACAGTCTGTTATGGTGTAGTTACACTTAGCACGTGAAAATATTATACTAGCAAAGTATACTTGGTAATCCAATGTGCTTTCTCTTAGCTATCCTAGAACATCTACATGAAAAATCATGTCCACAGTTCACAAAGCACTAGATGAGGAAGAGGGTGAGAGAAAGGGCATGAAAAGGTAGGACACCAACCATCAATATGGCATATCATTTCATGGGAGGGGAAATAATGGAAGGGAAAGGGTGGAGGAAGCATTTGCATTTTATAATGAGGGGGCATAAAATCTTGGATTGAGTAGCACCCTTATGTTTATGAGCTCAATCTCGCACGAGACATGCGCTCTTTTTTCCTTGATGTTGGTCTCAACCTTGAAAATGAGTCATGGTGTTGCCTTCCACTTATACAACAAGCAGACGATGGGTAAAGCACAGACTTACAAGGGCAAGATAAATATGGATTACAAGGTGCTAATTTTGGTTTATGAGGCTCCTCCAATATAAGAAGGATAAACAAAACCAGATAGATTCATGCTACAAACTGAAGGAAAGTGTCTTTCTCTCAAAGAAAGGCCTTCAAAAGGAAACCATAGAATAGTGGTAGGATAAGGAAGGAGAAAAACAAGAGGCTCATCACCTTGCAACCGGCTTTCATGACTACCATAAGACTAAAACAATTAGGCAAATGAGGAATGTTAAAGACAAGGCTAGGGATAAAAGGAAGATCATCGAGCATGAGATATTGGAAGATGAACTAGCATGATTCATATAATTCACCCCCACTACAACAAAATTAGCATCACCTACGCATTAGATGTGTATAAAATGCCAGAAAACACCTTTTTATGTCAAAACTTAGGGTTTTGGATAGATAGTAGACCCCCCAAAATATTTGTTATGGATAATGTCCATCCTCTTACCCACTTAGTTCATTTATTCTATACACGGGGATGGGATCCCCATACAAACTACAAATACTTACCCATTTAGTTAATTTATTCAAATACTAGGTTGAAAATAAAGGGGATTTGGATCCCTTAGATAGGTTTCAACCACTCTAGGAGTGGTATTATCAAGAAGCCAAGAGATACATTTTTAGTTTTATTTTTAATTAAATACTTCATATTGATTTATTTTAATGGTGAGATATTTTTTTGGATTTATTTTTATAGTCCTTAAGTAAAGAAAAATGGTATTTTATGTAAATATGTTATTAATCTAGGCCAAAAAACAAAAATGAAATTATCTCTTAAAAGACAATAATGTTTGTGTTATGTATTATTTTATAGAGAAATTCTTTTAAGACAATAATTTGAAACACTACACAAATTTTACTTTTGTCAAATTAAGACAATTTACCTAAAAATTGTCTTAAATATTATCTTAACCTTTTATTTTCTATATAATAATATTATTATTTTCTTAAAATATTTAATGTAAATAATAACTCTGGAGATACATCTAAATTTGAAAGCTCTTTAATAAATCCAAAAACCTTTAACATAACTCTATGAGATATACATGATTATAAGAAGATTTCGACGTAAATCACATTAGGTAAGACATTTTACGAAGCGTTTGAAACCAACTAGTGTTGTTCATCGTCAGGAAGACAGATCTAATCCAACACTTTAAATAGTTCCATCAGAGATTCCAACAGCTAAAACCAATTTTGAGTTATATTTTTTAATATTGTTTGCTGGAAGTTTTGTAATTATTTTAATGTAATTGAAAAACCAACTATTAAAAAATAAATAAATAAAAATTCTATGTTTTTTTTGAAATCTATAAAAATCATAATTAATTGAATATTTTGTAATTATACTATAAATTAGAAATTATTTATGTTTTATATGTTATTTATATTAGAATTATATTTGAAGAATTTCTATTTTTTAATAAATAAGTAACACAACTTTTATTTTAGGAGAATATTTTATTTTAATACATTATCTAATTACTATTATTATTATTATCCACCCATAATATGAAAAATATTTTACCAGATTTTAAATTTCAAATAGCCTATTAAATTTAAATATAATTTATTTATCGAGAATCTTCATTTCAATAGTATCATGAATCTTATTGTTTGAATATAAAGCCAATAGACTTGAATGCTTGTGAAACAACCATAATCCTTAACGCTTTATGTTTGATTTTTTTTTTATCTCTTACATAAAAAAATCATGTATATCTTGTAGAATTGAGGCTTCTATGATCCATCATAGTTATAAGAATATTTCGGCATAAATCACATTAGGTAAGACATTTGCCGATGCTTTTCGAACCAGGTTCATCGTCAGGACAAGTTGAGGAGACAGATCTAATCCAGCACTTTAAATAGTTTGATCACAGATTCCAACAGCTAAAACCAATTAACGTTAATAATATTAATTAGAATATTAATAAGGTAGTAAGGTCCTTGGACTACCTTATTAATATTCTAATTAATATTATTAGCATTAATTGGTTTTAGGTATTGCAATCTTTGATGGAACTATTTAAAGTGCTCGATTAGATCTGTCTCCTCAACTTGTCCTGACGATGAACCACACTAGTTGGTAACGCGTCGGCAAATGTCTTACCTACTATGATTTATGCCGAAATCTTCTTATAACTATGATGGATCACATAAGCCTCAATTCTACAAGATATACATGATTTTTTTTTATATAGGAGATAAAAATAAAAAATCAAACTTAAAAGCGTTAACGGTTATGCTTGTTTCACAAGCATTCAAATCTATTGCCTTTATATTCAAACAATAAGATTCAAGATACTATTGAAATGAAGATTCTCGATAAATAAACTATATTTAAATTTAATACGCTATTTGAAATTTAAAATCTCGTAAAATATTTTTCATATTATGGGTGGGTGTCACTACCCTTACAAAAAAAAATTAATTATCATGCTAATTAATCTTTAGAACTCCTATACGCTAACATACCTATTATCAATTCACATGTTAATTTCTTTAACCAATCATAAGTTTAAATATTAATGTATATGCACATATGCAATGAACTCATGTTTCGATTTATGGTAGCCTGAGCTGGCATATTGGACACGTCGCATATGAACTCATATTTCGATTGATGATAGCCTGAGCTGGCATATTGGACACGTCGCCAGTCGACTGGTCATTCCCGCCGTCTCCCGAACTCTGAGATTAATGCGAATTGAATGATCGAACCTCGGTAACGCTCCACTGGCTGTCCGGGCGGACAGCTGGTTCCTTTGTACACTTCCTCTGATACAATTTCTCAGATTTGCGGTCAGGGTAGCTGGGAGTATTATATGCTCCTAACTCGGCCCGTAACCCCTCGGGATTACACCCTGATCGAACGAACCAGATCTCATCCTGAAAATCTACGGTGGCTATTGATGGTCCTATGATAAAAGGGTTTTGTCTAGGGTTTTTTCATCATTTGCATGGTGAAGGCGAGGCAGCGCCTCTCGGTACTGCACTCCATGATTATACCAGAGAACTTCTCGTTCGGCTCCTGGTTGCACCGCCAAATCCACTGAGCTGCAACCGTCTTGCATGAGATCGATATCACCACCAGTCTGTGAGGTTTTAGCTGAGACTTTGATTTTGTCCGAAGGTAAATTGTATGTTCCTTTCAAAATGAATCAGAGTTATTTTCTTATCGTTTATGCATGATAACACTATTAATCGTTTGACATCTAACTTGCAGGGTTTCTGAGCGTAAAGGGTTATAACGCCAGTTTTCCAGAACTCAATCTTCTTCTGCACATTCCAGGTGAGTGGCTCTAGCCCGCGGCTTGTAATTTCATTTACCCCAACTCATCATCTGAATATGGTCCTCTTTATGCCAGGCGACTTATCATGCTCCATTATGGCTGGTCCGAGTGATGGAATTCTCGGCATTGGGTTTCTGGTCACGGAGGGTTTCATTTCCTTGTTTATTTTTGGGTAGTTTCTGTTAATCTAGATTTGGGTTTAAAAGCTCGAATCCGTTGGAAACCCCTCGCGGGTACTGGGAATATTTATGCTAAATGGGGCATAGCCCGACAGCTGTACCTTGCTGTATGTAATATGTATAATGTCACAGACATTATTTGATTTTAGATTTAACTGAGAGTCAGGGATTTACACAGGTTATTATTTGTTGTTTGATGTCGGCTCTAGCTCTTTATAATTCAATGTCTATTATCATTATGTGCTTGAGATTCTCGCAGACTGTCTATTATGAGGAACATGCTCTAATTTTAGTAGCTACTGCTTTGTAATGATACAATCCTCTGTTTCGTCTTAGAGATACACCGTCGTTTCTTACTGAATCTTTAATTCTGGTTTAGCACTGTATTTTTGTTTCCTTTTTATCTAGGAATGTGTCTTTGGTTCGGATTATTGATGCTTTCAGTGAAATGCCTTTCGTTCGTCATTCCGGCAACTATATTTATATGTGCGGTATCGTTGTTGCCTCTGCCCAGAGGTTTACTCGCAGCTTGCACTTTGTTAACCTATACATCTCTTTCGAATGTTATGGCAGAGATTTGTGTATGATTCACTGTTCAATGTAGATTTATATAGTTCTGAACATGCATTGGTCGTTTTACTTTCTGTTAAGTTTATCACAGTCGTTCCCGTCTCGGTCGACTATTAAATCTGTCTATACCGTCTCGGTCGACTCTATTAAATCTGTTTAATGGTGAGTCTTGTGATGTTATGGCCAGTCTCGGACGCCCGCGGGGTGTGAGCACTAGAGTAAACCCTGGTTCTTTTTTATTTCTCGCAACCATTATTCGATTCTGTTACAATATATCAGTTGCATGTACTAAATATTCATAGCTCGCTTACTGATATAGATTGCTTAATCTGGGTGATTGTGTTTTATATTTGCTTGAACTATACCTATACAGTTATGAATGTATCATGTAATTTCCTCTCTGTTTATGGTCACTAAAGTACCTGTAGTTCTTGTAGTTTCTGTCTACTGGTTGGAATAACTGAAACATAAGCTAGTCGTCTTAATCATTAAGAAAATAAATGAACTACTCTGTTCAACTTATTTTATTCACTCCTTTACAGTAGACAGTAACCTTACAGATTCATAATAAAGTCTTCTTTCCATATGAGTAATAATGTCTTATGTTACAGATAACTAATAACTTTTGATAGAGGAAGAATAGATTCCTATGTAATGCTATAACCACAAGGTACTTACCTGTACTGTACTTTCCTTAATTTGTTGCCTGTTTCTCGAAACTGGAATAGACTCATATAAAGCTTGTTATGCACCCATCCACGAGATCAGTCATTATGACCTGATGCTCTCCCCCAAGCTCACTTGCAGGCCACTACCTTCCACAAGATAATGCACGCTAACAGCAGTGCGATATAATGCACCATAGTGCTGGTACTATCTGATCCTCACCAGACATAGTACCCTCTTCTCTTTCTTCTCTCCTTTTCCTCTCATTTTCCTGCCTGTTCCTTAACAGCCCAGGCCTTTTCCTCTTCACCATCTCTATGGTAAGGAAAAGTGGTTAGGGTTGCCCTTGTTTGTTGGCAACTGTTTCTTTTAATTAAGAAAGAAGAAGTAAATAACTTTTCTTCACAAAGTTACTTACAATATTACTGAATTCATAATTTTGAATAAATAACATTTCAATATTAATAAAGTAATAATTCTTGTTTTCACATTTACCTAGCATGGTAACTTATAAATTATTCATATAACTGTCTGGTCATTACATCTCCTCCCCCTGAGATTGGACACCGTCTCGGTGTCTTACAGTCATGAACAGGTCTGGATATGTTTTCTTCATCAATTCCTGGTCTTCCCAAGTGGCCTCCTTGGGCCCAAAATGCCGCCATTGTACCTTAACTTGGGTAATAACTCGTTTCCGCAGCTGCACTTCTCTCTGGTCGAGAATGCTCAGCGGTTCGACCAGCACTTCTCCTTCCGGTTCGACCTGCATTACACAAATTTCGAATTAGTTTTTTTTGTTTCCTTTCAAATAGGATTCTTGCTGAATTCTTTATCATACAATAACCCCACCTGTATATCCTGCCAACGAATTACATGTTTAGGTTCATACACATACTTCTTTAGGACCGAAACATGAAATACGTTATGGACCCGGATGTGACTTGGCAAGGCCAGCTGGTAAGCCACCGGTCCAACCCTTGCTAGTATCTGAAATGGTCCACAATATCTGGGTGCTAATTTAGCGCAACCAGCCCACTGCAAGGTACTTCTTTTGGCCTGAATTCGAATATACACATGATCCCCAACCTGATACTCCTTAAATCTCCTTTTTCGATCAGCGAAATTCTTTTGTCTATCCTGAGCCACCTTCAGATTGACACGTACTCTCTTTACCATGTCCTCCATTTCTTTAAGCATGTCGGGTCCTAGACTCAATTTATCTTCAGGTCGTCCCTAGCTGGAGGGTTTACGGCATTTTCGACCATACATAACCTCAAATGGACTCATTTGCGTTGAAGTATGATAACCATTGTTATACGCAAACTCCACCAAGTGTAAATATTCCTCCCATCGTGTGGGTTGTTGCATAACATAGGCCCTTAGCATGTCTTCTACTACTTGATTTACTCGCTCCGTCTGTCCATCAGTTTGCGGATGGTACGCTGTGCTAAAATTCAGCTGAGTGCCTAACTCAGCAAATAGCGTCTTCCAAAAATCCGATGTGAATTTCACATCTCGATCCGAAATTATTGTTTTTGGGAGGCCATGCAATCTGAACACATTCTGCATAAAAACGTGAGCGATTTGTGCAGCTCTGTAGGTTGATTGCACCGGTATGAAATGTGCAGCCTTACTCAACTTGTCCACTACTACCATAATGGAATCATTGTTTTTCTTTGTTCTAGGTAACCCTGTAATAAAATCCATGGAGATGATTTCCCATTTCCATTCTGGAATGGGCAAGGGTTGTAACAGCCCTGCTGGATGCTGATGTTCAGCTTTAATTTGCTGGCATTCCAAACACCGTGCCAAGTATTCCACAACATCCTTTTTCATTCCTGGCCAAAAATATTCTTTCCGGATTGCTGTCATCATCTTTTGATAACCTGGGTGACCAGCATAATGGCTGATGTGGAATTCGTCCATAATCAAACTTTTAATTTTATTTTGATTGGGCACGTATATTCTTTGCTGGAAATAGACAATTCCTGCATCATCTGTCATGAATTCTTGTTGGCTGTCCTTTCCATCAGATTGTTGTATTTGCTGTTTTAGCTGTTGGTATTCTGTATCTTGGCCTGAAATTTCCTTTATTATGTCTAGAAAGGGGTTTTTCCATCCAGTAATGGAAACTTCATACAGACTTTGTACTTTCCTGCTTAAAGCGTCTGCTACTCTATTTGCTTTCCCTTGCAAATGTTTTATATCGAAGTCGAAACCACTTAAAAAATCCATCCACCGTGCTTGCCTAGCATTTAAAGTAGGCTGGTTGAAATAGCTGGTCAAGCTATGGTGGTCGGTGAGCAGCAAAAATTTCCTGCCTAAAAGATAATGCCGCCACATTTTCAGCGCATGTATAACAACAGCTAGTTCCAAGTCATGGGCGGAATATCGTTGTTCATGTTCTTTTAATTTACGGGATTCGTAAGCAATTACCCGACATTCTTGCATTAAAACTCCTCCCAATCCTTCCTTGCTTGCATCTGTGCAGACCACATAATCCTTATGAGGATCTGCTATACTCAAAATTGGTGCTGTAGTGAGCAAATGTTTCAGTTGCTCAAAACTTTTCTGGCAATTTGGGGTCCAATGAAACGCTCTCCCTTTCTTCTGTAATGAGGTAATGGGAAAAGCTACTTTCGAGAAGTCTTCCACAAACCTTCTGTAATACCCGGCCAATCCCATAAAAGATCGGACATCCGCTACGTCTTTTGGCACAGGCCAGTCCATTATGGCCTTTATCTGTTCCGAGTCTACAGCAATTCCATCCTTTGTGATCACGTGGCCCAAATATTGGATTTCCTCCTTAAAGAAATCACACTTACTAAATTTTGCGTACAACTGATGTTCTCGAAGGGTCTGTAATACCATTCGGAGATGCTCATGATGTTCTTCGATTGTGCGTGAATATATTAATATGTCGTCAATGAATATTAGCACAAATCGATCCAAGTATGGATGAAAAATGCTGTTCATTAAACACATAAAAGTTGCAGGGGCGTTGGTTAGCCCAAATGGCAAAACCACAAATTCGTAGTGTCCATACCTTGTCCTAAAGGCTGTTTTAGCGATGTCCTCGTCCTTAATTCAGATTTGATGATATCCTGATCGCAAATCGATCTTGGAGAACACCATTGCGCCTTTCACCTGATCGAATAATTCATCGATCCGGGGTAAGGGATACTTATTTTTGATGGTCAACTTGTTCAATTGTCTGTAATCGATACACATCCGGAGAGTACCATCCTTTTTCTTGACAAATAAAACTGGAGCTCCCCAGGGAGACACACTAGGACGAATGTACTCTTTGTCTAGTAACTCTTGCAACTGCATTTTCAGTTCTGTTAGTTCAGGTGTACTCATTCTGTAGGGTGCTCGCGATACTGGTGCTGCTCCGGGTATCAACTCTATGGTAAAATCTATATTCCTTCGCGGTGGTAGTCCAGGAATTTCCTCTGGAAATACATCTGTAAATTCCTGTATTATAGGAATACTGTTCAAAGAAATCGATTTATCCTTAGAATTTGCATATCCTACTTGGATAGCGTAGACTTGACACCTCTTCCGTATGCATTTTATCAGTTGGTTGGTAGTTATCGGGCGAACTTGCACTGGTTGCTTAATTCCTTGCATTTCTTTCCTGTTTCCTTGCTGATCTCTGTAGTAAATAACTTTGGTTTTGCAATCAACTAATGACCAGTGTTTTTCTAACCAGTCCATGCCAATTAGAATATCATAGGATCCAAGAGGGAGTATATTCAGATCAGCCGTTACTGGTTGGTCTGCTATGATAAATGGACAATCATTGATTTTGGCTGTTACCCGTCGCTTGGCTCCGGTAGCTAGTTGTACTAGCCAAGGATTTTTAAATTTAACAGATTGTAAATTACAACGTTCCACTACCTTTGGACTTACATAGCTCAACGTAGCCCCAGGGTCAATTAAACCAGATATGGTAAGGTTTGAAATTTTACCTTCGAACTCAACCATGGTTGGCTGGTATTCTGCCTGACGGTCTTCCAGAGCCGCATTAATTCTGGGTATACTGCGACCAACCTCGCCCACAGTTGAAGCTTCATGAATTTGGGATAATTGCTCAGTTCCTTTTCGCTGTGGACAGTTTTTAACGTAATGAGGTCCCCCACAACCCCAGCACTGTACCGGAGGTCTTGCTGTACCTTCATTGTCCAACCTTGGTTGCTGTTCGCTGACCTTGGACTCATTGGTAGTTCTGAACTTAGATGTAGTTCTTGGTGCAAATCTGCTGGTTGCTCCTTTGCCATTTCCCTTACTGCCATTGCTGCGATTCCCTTTGCTGTTTCCCACAGTCTTGAAATTTCTCTTCTCATTCCATTTTCTGTTAGCAGTTTCCCCTTTCTGTTTACCTTGTTGATAACAGATTCTAGCTTTGCGGATTACCTCATCCATCGATTTTGGATTGTCAAACTCAATCCTCTCTCGCATGTATGCTGGCAAGCTGCTAACGAATCGCTGGACTTTTGCCTTTTCTTCCCTTATGTATGGTACATAACGAAGTAAGGACGTAAGGCGAGTGATGAATTCGTCCATGGTCTGCTGTCTTTAATCGCAAATCATGGAACTCCCTTGCCTTCTCATCATAGAAGCGTTCTGTTAAATATCGCTCCTTGAAGAATCTCTGAAAATTATCCCATGTAATATTTTGCTCGGTGACCCCTTTTACTATCTTTACCTCCTCCCACCATAAGGTGGCCTTCCCTTGTAATTGAAAAATGGCCAGTCGCGCCTTCAGGTTATTGTCATATTCATAAAGCTGAAAATACTTGTTCATGTTTATGATCCAAGCTTCAGCCGCTTCCTCTTGTTCTCCATCAAAATGTGGTGGTTTGATTTTGCGGAATTCACCTTGTAACTCTACCTTCCGTCTTTTTGAGGTTTTCTGGTCAAATACATTATCAGAGCGTTCCTCCTGTTCCTCTGATCCTTCGGGGGGTATATGATGATTCTGTTGTTCGGACATCCTTTCCTGCTCTGCACTGGGATTAGCTGGTAATTGGTTTTGTTTATCAGACAAACTCTTTAAGATTCTTTCTTGTTCCATTGTTAACCGAGCATTGTCTTCCCGTAGTCGAGCCATCTCATTCTTCAGCTCTTGCACCGTCTCCAAGATTGCTTGATTCGTAACTCTGGCTTCTTCCCCAAGCTGCCCCCATAGTTCTGGGTTATTCTCGGGACCGGGTACTCCCTATCCCACTGCGGGTCGTCGTGGGATGTTATCCGCTCTCCTCATGTCTCTATCTTCAAAACCTGAAACCTGTACTTCATTCAACAACAGAAAGAAACATTCAATAGTATTATCGGTAACCACCTTTGTTAGTCATTTATACAGTGTATTTGTCTGTCATTGATGTTCTACCCAGAGGCCACAGTGCTGTATCTGGGCTCTGATACCATATGTCACTACCCTTACAAAAGAAATTTAATTATCGTGCTAATTAATCTTTAGAACTCCTATACGCTAACATACCTATTATCAATTCACATGTTAATTTCTTTAACCAATCATAAGTTTAAATATTAATGTATATGCACATATGCAATGAACTCATGTTTCGATTTACAGTAGCCTGAGCTACCATATTGGACACGTCGCATATGAACTCTATTTCGATTGATGATAGCCTGAGCTGGCATATTGGACACGTCGCCAGTCGACTGGTCATTCCCGCCGTCTCCCGAACTCTGAGATTAATGCGAATTGAATGATCAAACCTCGGTAACGCTCCACTGGCTGTCCGGGCGGACCGCTGGTTCCTTTGTACACTTCCTCTGATACGATTTCTCGGATTTGCGGTCAGGGTAGCTGGGAGTATTATATGCTCCTAACTCGGCCTGTAACCCCTCAGGATTACACCCTGATCGAACGAACCAGATCTCATCCTGAAAATCTACGGTGGTTATTGATGGTCCTATGATAAAAGGGTTTTGTCTAGGGTTTTTTCGTCATTTGCATGGTGAAGGCGAGGCAGCGCCTCACGGCACTGCACTCCATGATTATACCAGAGCACTTCTCGTTCGGCTCCTGGTTGCACCGCCAAATCCACTGAGCTACAACCATCTTGCATGAGATCGATATCACCACCAGTCTGCGAGGTTTTAGCCGAGACTTTGATTTTATCCGAAGGTAAATTGTATGTTCCTTTTAAAATGAATCGGAGTTCTTTTCTTATCGTTTATGCATGATAACAGTATTAACCGGTTGACATCTAACTTGCAGGGTTTCTGAGCGTAAAGGGTTATAACGCCAGTTTTCCAGAACTCAATCTTTGTCTGCACATTCCAGGTGAGTGGCTCTAGCCCGCGGCTTGTAATTTCATTTACCCCAACTCATCGTCTGAATATGGTCCTCTTTATGCCAGGAGACTTATCGTGCTCCATTATGGCTGGTCCGAGTGATGGAATTCTCGGCATTGGGTTTCTGGTCACGGAGGGTTTCATTTCCTTGTTTATTTTTGGATAGTTTTTGTTAATCTAGATTTGGGTTTAAAAGCTCGAATCTGTTGGAAACCCCTCGCGGGTACTGGGAATATTTATGCTAAATGGGGCATAGCCCGACAGCTGTACCTTGCTGTATGTAATATGTATAATGTCACGGACTTTATTTGATTTTAGATTTAACTGAGAGTCAGGGATTTACACAAGTTATTATTTGTTGTTTGATGTCGGCTCCAGCTCTTTATAATTCAATGTCTATTATCATTATGTGCTTGAGATTCTCGCAGACTATCTATTATGAGGAACATGCTCTAATTTTAGCAGCTACTGCTTTGTAATGATACAATCCTCTGTTTCGTCCTTAGAGATACACCGTCGTTTCTTACTGAATCTTTAATTCTGGTTTAGCATTGTATTTTTGTTTCCTTTTTATCTGGTAATGTGTCTTTGGTTCGGATTATTGATGCTTTCAATGAAATGCCTTTCGTTCGTCATTTTGGCAACTATATTTATATGTGCGGTATCGTTGTTGCCTCTGCCCAGAGGTTTACTCGCAGATTGCACTTTGTTAACCTATACATCTCTTTTGAATGTTATGGCAGAGATTTGTGTATGATTCACTGTTCAATGTAGATTTATATAGTTCTGAACATGCATTGGTCGTTTTACTTTCTGTTAAGTTTATCACAGTCGTTCCCGTCTCGGTCGACTATTAAATCTGTCTATACTGTCTCGGTCGACTCTATTAAATCTGTTTAATGGTGAGTCTTGTGATGTTATGGCCAGTCTCGTACGCCCGCGGGGTGTGAGCACTGGAGTAAACCCTGGTTCTTTTTTATTTCTGGCAACCATTATTCGATTCTGTTACAATATATCAGTTGCATGTACTAAATATTCATAGCTCGCTTACTGATATAGATTGCTTAATCTGGGTGATTGCGTTTTATATTTGCTTGAACTATACCTATACAGTTATGAATGTATCATGTAATTTCCTCTCTGTTTATGGTCACTAAAGTACCTGTAGTTCTTGTAGTTTCTGTCTACTGGTTGGAATAACTGAGACATAAGCTAGTCGTCTTAATCATTAAGAAAATAAATGAACTACTATGTTCTACTTATTTTATTCACTCCTTTACAGTAGACAGTAACCTTACAGATTCATAATAAAGTCTTCTTTCCATATGAGTAATAAAGTCTTATGTTACAGATAACTAATAACTTTTGATAGAGGAAGAATAGATTCCTATGTAATGCTATAACCCTAAGGTACTTACCTGTAATGTGCTTTCCTTAATTTGTTGCCTGTTTCTCCAAACTGGAATAGACTCATATAAAGCTTGTTATCCACCCATCCACAAGATCAGTCATTATGACCTGATCCTCTCCCCCAAGCTCACTTGCAGGCCACTGCCTTCCACAAGATAATGCACGCTAACAGCAGTGCGATATAATGCACCATAGTGCTGGTACTATTTGATCCTCACCAGACATAGTACCCTCTTCTCTTGCTTCTCTCCTTTTCCTCTCATTTTCCTGCCTGTTCCTTAACAGCCCAGGCCTTTTCCTCTTCACCATCTCTATGGTAAGGAAAAGTGGTTAGGGTTGCCCTTGTTTGTTGGCAACTGTTTCTTTTAATTAAGAAAGAAGAAGTAAATAACTTTTCTTCACAAAGTTACTTACAATATTACTGAATTCATAATTTTGAATAAATAACATTTCAATATTAATAAAGTAATAATTCTTGTTTTCACATTTACCTAGCATGGTAACTTATAAATTATTCATATAACTGTCTGGTCATTACAGTGGGATAATAATATATAATAGTGATTAGATAATGTATTAAAATAAAAATATTCTCGTAAAATAAAGTTGTGTTTACTTATTTATTTAAAAATAGAAATTCTTCGAATCAAATTCTAATATAAATAACATATAAAACATAAATTTATTTCTAATTTATAGTATAATTACACAAAATATAGTATTTTTTTAAATTTCAAAGAAAACATAGAATTTCTTTTTTTTTAATAGTTGGTTTTTCAATTACATTAAAATAATTACAAAACTTCCCGCAAACAATATTCAAAAATATAACTCATAAGAACTACTCTCATCATATAATTTCACCAAAATTCATCCTATAGTGGAATAGCTTATTTCATCAGAAAACAAATCAATTACTTAATAGATATTGCCAACCTTGAAAAAACCACATTTTTATTAATCTCATGGTAAAATAAATAAATATAAATATCAACATCATAAATAGATACAAGTATATAAAAAATGCGTAATTTTCTTATTAAATTGTCTCAATAAAAACTGAATCATTTTCATATTAAATTATCTCCATATAAAAAACAACATTTTTTAGCTAAAATTTAATAGGGAAAAGATGTAATCCAAGGCCACACCTTCTCATTAATATAAAAATCCACCTAACAAATAAACTTTTTACTCACCTAACAAATAAACTTTTTACTCTCCACATAATAGGTACTCTTTTCACCCAATTATATGTTTTTAAAATATCATAAAAAGGATTAAAAATCACGAATTTAATTTAATTTAATTTCTGGTCTGATGTGTACGTCAGAGTTATTAATTTATAGTAAAATTGAAGTCGAGATTAAGAGAAAGGAAAAAGAAAGCATATTTATAATTCAAGTATAATAAACCATATTTAAGTGTCATATTTATAATTCAAAATTATTCATTTAAAGTGAAATTGGAAAAAAAATACACAGGCCTCAGTATGATAAATCAAATTGATTAAACACAACTTATAACATGATAAAAATTAAATATAAAAGTATCTCCTTATTATTTCATAACATCACATGCGTTAAACCAAGAAATAACAGGTAAAATTTCTGAACCGTTATAATTTCTCTCTGTATCACGCGTGTTAACTCTGACATGGCTCTGGCAGGGTAATTCAATTAAGAAATAACATGAAAAGTTTCTTGCAATCTTGACAATTTCTTGATTGAAACGTTCACAGCAACACTAAAATAATAATGATAATAATAATAAACAGGATTCCTCTTCTGGTTTTAGTCAGAGTACAGCAGAATCACAGATACTCAAAGGGAAATCAACCTACATGGCCGTTACATGTGGGTAAACGGCCATTCTCATGGTGGTTGATTGTGAAAAAAGCAGCAGCCACCGGCGGTCCAAGTGCATTCGTATCAGCAAAAGCTCTGGTACTGAAATTCTCCCGCGAAGCCGGCAGAATGATATTTGGCGGAGGTTCATTAGGCTTGAACACTGTGAAAACTATGTTGCCGCTGCCCATGGGTCTTGGAGGTTCATAAATAACCAGCTCTCCCTGACCCAAACCTAGTTTTGGACCACACACATCCATCACGATTAATTTTACGGAACCCATTTGATCAATCCATTTCGAGTTCCAAAAATAGAAACACAGTCATGATATTATACCTAGTCCTCCTTCGCCAGCATTGGAATGTGTATATATCCTGCACCACGTAGCAATGGGGATTATTACTATAAAAATACTCGCATACCAGTGTATATACTCGCTGGAAAGTGTATATTATTATTATTAGCATACCAGTGTAAATACTCGCTGCCAGGAGCGTCAGTATTCGTCATAACCTGGTTATGGATTTGTGAACAACTTGATTATCTAAATTTCAATTTGAAGAACCAAATATATAAAAATAATTGATTATCTCTGAATATAATGACGAAATAGGTTTTAAACTTACCACTGTCGTTAATGTAGGGTTAGGGAAGGGTAGAACCTCGGGATGACGGGATGATATAGGTATTGAAGGCGATGAGGTTTGTCTTGCACTTCATGTGGCGACACTTGAGTACCTAGACTCACTCGTTTATCGCCGTAGAATACATTCAACGCCAGACGAGGATTGAAATCGTCCACAACGCCTCCGATAACTCCCGCTTCCACAAGCTTCCGCCTTAGTGCGTCCATCCTTTGAAAATCCCAAGTGAAAGAATGGAGGTTGTTGGTAAAAACAATATGAAACAACAGCCGGCGTTTAATCTTTTTTTCTGATAAAGTATAATTGACGGAACTGTGCGGAGAGCTTGCGATTTGGACTGCTTTTAATGGAACTATGCGGAGAGGTTGCGATTTGGACTGCTTTTAATGGTCTCTTTAGTGACGGAAGTGTTGGGTATTTTTCTTTCTGTTTGGGATGGGAAAATACCAAAACCATACAATATAAAACACAGAGGCTATGCTCTGTTTCCTTTGCACCAGGATCTTTTTCACAGAGAACCCTTTTTAAAATTAGCTGAGCACAGAGTATTTCACCACCATAAAATATTTCTATTCATTAAAAACACTGATATACATACACTAATACATATTCATCCTCTTTGCTGTGAGGGATTTACCAAAAACAACATTAAACCAAAACTATGTTTTCACCTGAGAATTTACAGAGACATATTCATCCTCCTCTTTTACTGAGAAGGATTCACCAAAACATTACAAGATAAATTACTCTGCCTCCTCTGAAATTTTACACCACTGTGTAAATATTTCATTTACATTCAATGCTGTGTGAAAAATAAGAAACTTACAGGGATTTACACATTTACCTTTTCACTTCTGTGTGAAACTACTCATGGTTTTGAAACCAAAACTGCCCCTGGTTTTCTTCATTCACTTCTCCAACTTTTGCCTCCTCTGCACTGCTGTGCATTCTTTTACTTTTTACATTACAAAGAAAAACATTTTACTCTGCTGCATATAAAAAAATTTCATTACAAACCCCAAAAATATTTATGCATATATGTGCGTCCCTCTGATTTTTCTTCGTTGGTTTTTACAGGTGCTGCTGACCCTGTTTTTACTTTCACCTTATGCTTTCACATGACAATCTCCTGGGTTCTTTTTAATGCCTGCTCCGAGCCCACACACTCTTCTCCTCATGTGCAATGCAATATTCACATTACATTTTCTGTGCTGCGGACCCCTGGTTTAATATTCACCGTGTGTTTTCACATGACACACATTGGATTACAATCCTTGGGTTTTTCATTTACTGCTGCAAAAACCTACTTCATCTCATTCCCGTGTGCAATATCCTCTGTTCTTCTCATCTGGTTTTCATTGGCTGGAGCGAACACAATACAATTCACCGTGTGCAATTTTTTTATTACATGGAGTCAACGCTGGCATAAAAACAATGTCATACAACTCATTATGTAATTAAATAAAATTACATACCCCCATACCTAAACACTACGCCCCATAGCAAACATTAAATGTTTTACCAAAGACATGTCGTAATCATTAATCATATGGTATGGGCGATTATGTTAATACAACCCTGCTGCATTCAATTTTTGATCAGGTCCGTATGTACTTTGAACACATTAAACCGCGGAGTCCTTTCCTGGAGATCAAACGGCGGACAGTCTTCACAGTTGATCGGACGCATATCGGATGGGGTAAGAAGACCGGAAGTTACCTTCCGACGGATGTGACTTGCTGATGTCAGGCCAGCATCACTTGCTGGACAGTTGTCAGCTCCCAATTGCATCGGAGCTCGTTGCACGGAAACTACCTTTCGCTGAAGGGTGGTGCGATATGAGACCAGCTGGTTTTGTGGTTTGCTTCGGTGGTTTCGGGGTGGCCGTTGACTGCTGACCGGGCGCCTTAGCTGCTGGCCTCCTGCGCACAGGAGAAATTACCATTTCCAACACTCCCCTTTAATTTCACCTGCTGGGCATTCAATTTTACCCAAACACTTTCTCAACTCCTTGACATGCTGCTGTTGCAAAAGATTCTTCCTCTTGACAGAGGGATTAACCACTGTCTATGCTGAAAAGCATCTTCCTCTAAACTAGAGGGATTCACCTGTCTATGCTAAAAAGCATCTTCCTCTTCACAGAGGGATTCTCCAAAGACAACAAATCTTCCTCTTAACAGAGGGATCCACTAACACTGCTTCAGATGCAGTTCCACAAGCAACAAAATAGTCTTCCTCTTAATAGAGGGATTAACCTGAAACTGTGCTTCAGAGCACCTTCCTCATGATAGAGGGATCCACCATACCAATGTGCTGAAGAACACCTTCCTCTTGACAGAGGGATACACCTGTGACTATGCTGAAAAGCATCATCCTCTTGATAGAGGGATTTACCTGTGCTTAAGAGCACCTTCCTCGTGACAGAGGGATTTACTTGTGACTATGCTGAAAAGCATCATCCTCATGATAGAGGGATTTACCATGACACTGTGCTGAAAAGCACCTTCCTCTTTAACAGAGGGATACACTAAGAACTTCACTTCCTCTCATGGAGGGATTACTACCAAACACTGTTGTCCATTACCTTTCATTTCTTCAACAAAACTGTATGCTGCTGCATATTCTCTGCTGTACTGTTGTGCCGTCTTCTTTGCTGCGTCTACCCCACACTGTTGTGTCTTCACTTGCTGATGTGTCGCTGCACTTCACTTACTTTTCTTTGCAAACTCTGCATTCCTGTGCATTCTTCAAAGACATAATAATCTGTCTTTTCTGGAACAATTACTCTGTCCCACCTTACAAATTTACACTGCTGGAAAGGAAAAATTTCTTTTCCATCTGCTGCTGTCCAAAAACTTCAACAAAAAAAACTTCATGCTGCTGCATTTTCTTATTTGCATTGATGTGTAAAAACACATTTCTTCGCACTATTGTGCATCTCCTTCTTGCCATCACGCTGCTGCCTTTTTCTTTTTACACCTTGCTTCACACACTCTTAGTCTTCATTCATTTTTTTAAACAATGCACTGCTGTGCAGTACCTTTCATTTTTCTGCTGCCACAAATTTTCATTCACCCATGTGCATTAAAAATCTGTTGTCCCTGTTTCTCTTTATGTATTTCTTTGCATGCTGCATTGCATATAAAAAAAACATTACATCTTTTCAGCTGTGTATTTTTAACTCACTCTTCTTGAGTATGTTCTCTCACATACATAGAAGAAACACCTTCCATTGCTATGCATTTAAATGCATGTGCTCCATAACAAAATTCAAAATCTGTTGTTTTTTTTGTTCTATCTTCCCACTGCTGTGAGGGTCTCCATGCTTTGCATACTTTTCTCATTGCACTGCTGCTCTTCACATTTGTGCGCTGCCCCTTTTTCTTCTCTGCTGTTATGGCAGATTTAACTTCATATTTTTCCCTTAAAAAAATTCTTCATCAAAGAGTGACTGTTAAGACAGTTCAGCAATAAAAATTACAAGCTCCCCTTTAATGTGTGCTTGTCTTCTTTTGGCAGACTCTTCTCAAAACAAATTTAGATCCACCGGGGAGTTCAAGGAATTTTCGGATTGCTTTTCCTTCCTTCTCCATACTTGTGTAACTTTCTTCTTTTGCATGGGTCTAGCTTGTGTAAGAGCCCATGTCAAGTTACAATCTCGTGCCATATGCCCAATGTTATGACACTTGAAACATTCAACGTTTTTCATGAATAAAAATTCATGATTTCTTCTTGTGAAATTATTTCTTGGAGATTGTCGGGGACCACAACATCTATCTCCATGAAATGTTCTACAATCTTTTGCCATATGACCAAAGTTTGAACAAGAATAACAATAACCAAAAAATGAACTTTGGTACCTGGGAGATGGAGGTTTCCTTGACGTACTTCTGAAGCCTTGCTGCCTTGAGATCCTTCGATGATCACCATTGCCTCTTGCCTTTTTGCCATCAGCTACATTTCTTCTTGGAGCTGGTTTTCTACTTGGAGCAGGGTTTCTTCTATGGCAGCCTTCATTTTTCTCCTTGCCTTTGCTGGAACTAGGAGCATCACCATTTCTTTCTGGCTCCTTCACATCTCCTTTGCTTAAAGCATTTTCCTCCTTGTTTGAGGATTCACCTACATACCCAAGTCCTGATTTATCAGATGGAGATCTGTGATAGCTAAGCATGTCATCCAAAGCTTGAGAGCTCTTCATGATCTTGTTCATCCCTTCAACCTTCTTCCTTAGGAGGACAATCTCCTCTTCCAATCTTTCACACTCAGCATTCTTCTTTGCAAGTTGTTCCTCAGTTTCTTGCTTGCTACGAGTAGCTTCAGCTGCTGTTATTTTAAAAGAGATTATATCTGACTTCATTTTGGAGATTTCTGCTTGACTGCTCTCCATTTTCTTCTCAGCTTCTTGTGCCTGGTTCTTGGCTTCTTGTGCTTGCTTCTTAGCTTCTTGTAGCTCAGACTTAAGGGAGGATACCTCTACCTTGTACTGTCCAATCTCTTCTACAAGTTTGTTCACTCTCTTGCGCCTTTGTTCAAGTTGACTTGACAAGGCATCTTCCTGCTTCTTTGTTTTATTCAACTGATTTGTCATGGACATGACTTCTTCTTGATGCTTCCTTCTGCTTTCATCAAGTTCCTTCTTAAGCTTGGCAAGCTCTTCATCCCTTTCTTGTACTTGAAGCTTGATGAGGTCACCTTCTCCTTTTCAGCTTCTATGATGGGTTAGATTCTTCTTGATCGTGGTCATGGTCAGGCTCCCTTTGCATGAAGCTCATGCAGTCTGTCCCATATATCCTTTGTTGATGAATATTTTCCTAGATTCTTCTTTACAGAATCAGGCAGCCCATCCAGGATTATCTTTGCTGCTTTTGCATTATACTCTTTGGATTCTCCATCCATTTTGCTATCATCAATCACTGACTCCCAAACTTCAATGTCTTCAGACTTTAAGAAAGTCCTCATTTTTATTTCCCATATATCAAAGTCAACATCAAACTTTAAACCCTCAAATAAAATGCTTTTAAATAGATTGTCTTCTATTTTAACAGAGGAGGGAGACACAACTTTAGGGGATTTGGACACTTTCTTCTTTGACCTTGCCATTCTTAACTATTTTTAAAATCTTTGACTGTGTTTTTAAAACCACTAACTGTTTTTTTTTAACAGCAACTCAAAAACTTTGAGGAATACCTGAATCCCTTTGGCTGAAACTTCACACAGCTGGAGAAGCTTTACTTCTGCTGCAACAAGGGTCTTTCCTTCAGCTTCTTTGACATTTCAAAGAGCATGAACCTGCTCTATCACCATCAAAGAGCCTAAGCCTGCTCTGATACCACTGTTGGGTATTTTTCTTTCTGTTTGGGATGGGAAAATACCAAAACCATACAATATAAAACACAGAGGCTATGCTCTGTTTCCTTTGCACCAGGATCTTTTTCACAGAGAACCCTTTTTAAAATTAGCTGAGCACAGAGTATTTCACCACCATAAAATATTTCTATTCATTAAAAACACTGATATACATACACTAATACATATTCATCCTCTTTGCTGTGAGAGATTTACCAAAAACAACATTAAACCAAAACTCTGTTTTCACCTGAGAATTTACAGAGACATATTCATCCTCTTTTACTGAGAGGGATTCACCAAAACATTACAAGATAAATTACTCTGCCTCCTATGAAATTTACACCACTGTGTAAATATTTCATTTACATTTCACTGCTGTGTGAAAAACAAAAAACTACAGGGATTTACACATTTACCTTTTCACTTCTGTGTGAAACAACTCATGGATTTGGAACAAACAACCCACTGGTTTTTCATTCACTTCTCCTCCTGCACTGTTGTGCAAACTTTACTTTTTACATTACAAAAAAAACATTTTACTCTGCTGCATAAAAAAAAAAACATCTTCATTTCAAACCCCAAAAGTATTTATGCATATATGTGCGTCCCTCTGATTTTTCTTCGTTGGTTTTTACAGGTGCTGCTGACCCTGTTTTTACTTTCACCTTATGCTTTCACATGACAATCTCCTGGGTTCTTTTTAATGCCTGCTCCGAGCCCGCACACTCTTCTCCTCATGTGCAATGCAATATTCACATTACATTTTCTGTGCTGCGGACCCTCTAGTTTAATATTCACCGTGTGTTTTCACATGACACACATTGGATTACAATCCTTGGGTTTTTCATTTACTGCTGCAAAAACCCACTTCATCTCATCCCCGTGTGCAATATCCTCTATTCTTCTCATCTGGTTTTCATTGGCTGAAGCGAACACAATACAATTCACCGTGTGCAATTTTTTTATTACATGGAGTCAACGCTCGCATAAAAAAAATGTCATACAACTCATTATGTAATTAAATAAAATTACATACCCCATACCTAAACACTACGCCCCATAGCAAACATTAAATGTTTTACCAAAGACATGTCGTAATCATTAATCATATGGTATGGGTGATTATGTTAATACAACCATGCTGCATTCAATTTTTGATCAGGTCCGTATGTACTTTGAACACATTAAACCGCGGAGTCCTTTCCTGGAGATCAAACGGGGGACAGTCTTCACAGTTGATCGGACGCATATCGGATGGGGTAAGAAGATCGGAGGTTACCTTCCGACGGATGTGACTTGCTGATGTCAGGCCAGCATCACTTGCTGGACAGTTGTCAGCTCCCAATTGAATCGGAGCTCGTTGCACGGAAACTACAGGGTGGTGCGATATGAGACCAGCTGGTTTTGTGGTTTGCTTCGGTGGTTTCGGGGTGGCCTTTGACTGCTGACCGGGCGCCTTAGCTGCTGGCCTCCTGCGCACAGAAATTTCAATTTGAAGAACCAAATATATAAAAATAATTGATTATCTCTGAATATAATGACGAAATAGGTTTTAAACTTACCACTGTTGTTAATGTAGGGTTAGGGAAGAGTAGAACCTCGGGATGACGGGATGATATAGGTATTGAAGGCGATGAGGTTTGTCTTGCACTTCATGTGGCGACACTTGAGTACCTAGACTCACTCGTTTATCGCCGTAGAATACATTCAACGCCAGAAGAGGATTGAAATCGTCCACAACGCCTCCGATAACTCCCGCTTCCACAAGCTTCCGCCTTAGTGCGTCCATCCTTTGAAAATCCCAAGTGAAAGAATGGAGGTTGTTGGTAAAAACAATATGAAACAACAGCCGGCGTTTAATCTTTTTTTCTGATAAAGTATAATTGACGAAACTATGCGGAGAGCTTGCGATTTGGACTGCTTTTAATGGTCTCTTTAGTGACGGAAGTGCCAAGACTTATGGCAAGTATGGTGATATTCGGCATGATTCTAAGATCACAGAAACTGAAATGATGGCAAGGTCAGAGAAATTTATTTATAATGAGCACGAATTTTTACGCCGTAGAGATTTGACAAAATTTGATGGTTGCGGTTTACTAGCTGTAAAATTAGGTTAACTTTACCGTTAATTTGTTATTCGTTGGAGCTCATTTTAAATCTAGCTGAAAATTCATTTTGGATTTATATCATATGTTAGATTTATATTTTTTTAATCACATTAAATTTAATTACCTGCAAACACTACAATTTTTAGATCCAACAATATTAACAAAATACGTTTTTTAGATCCTAACAATATTAACAAAATACATTAGCCATGCCTCATAAAGGATATCTACAAATTATGTTCCACTAAAACACACAAAGTTGGAAAAAAAAAATGGATATAATATAAGATAAAATGAAAACACTTAAAAAACAGGCATCCTAGTGATATAAAATCACAAAATAAATTTCATGGCAAATATTCAAACTAGTCATTATATAAAAGTCATTTGAAAATTCCTCTTCCATAGGTTCAAGATAGCTTTTCATAATTAATTTACTTCCTAATTGTGTTAAGGATGCATAATGTTTAAAATCCATTTCAAAAATCTTAAGAGAAGCATCTTTAACATCAGCCAAAGCTACTAGATTGGTATTATGAATTTGAGTATTTTTTTTTATTTAGTTAATAATTAGAAAATAAAATAATTAGAATGTATTACCCATAACATGTTATATGAGAATTTTCTTTTTTTTTGAATTAAACTTAAGAAAATGAAGTACTTGATATTATGATCGAATTTTCTTTTAAGGAGAAGTATTGATAACATGAGAAATAAAGCACAAACCCAAGACCTTAGGCTCTATTATCTTCTTCGCATGTTTTGCCAAATAAATCCTAAATCTTAGGAGATATTATGGTAAAAAATAACTTGCTCTACATCTCTTCCCTCTCAACAGGTAAGAACTGAATAAAACCCTCACTCTTAAAGCCAACACCTATGATGGAAGAAGCCTCCCATCAAAGAAACCATAGCAAATATTATTGACAAAAATATGTCCAGCTACCTCTCTTTCCTCTAGAGAAGGTAAGACCAAACAATAAGATTGGAATAGAAACTTTACTCTTGTAGCCACCACCTATGATGGAAGAAGTATTTGATCAATTAAAAACATTTAACAAAAAAATACTAGATGTTTCCATTGTTACAATCACATAGGAAACATATAACTAGCCTATGAAAGATATTTTTTTCACTACATCCCAGGTAAAAAACTTTACAAAAAGAATTGACCACATCAAAACAATACTTTTTCGATAGGTTTTTAACCTCCAAATGACTCTCCAACATGAATATATCAACAATACTATATCAGATTTAATGAAAAAGGTGTGCTAAAAAGACTTCAAGTGGGGGTCTAAAGCCCTTTAACTCTCCTCTCTCACCTTGATAGAGCATTGTTGGCCTCTTTAACAATCTTTTTATCCTATGAAAGGGAATTGAAACTCTTTTTTTCTCATATATGAAACGTTGAATCACTCAAAAGGGAAATTAACACGGTTTTCCTCTAACTTTTCTTAGCTTTTCCCACACTAGTTTGAGCCGAGGGTTAGAATAAATTCATATTTAGTCTTCTTATAGTGTTGTTAGAGGAAACACTTTTAGGTCCACTTCGAATAGGTGGGTTTTCAATCTTATGTAAGGGTTCAGAACCCTCTCGAGTATGATTCCCATCATTGAAATTGGAGGCTAGATATTTATTTGTCATCATGGTCTACTAACCATCCTTCTTTCTTATCTTCATGTGAGTATTAAGCTCCTGAGAAAAACGATATCAATAAAATTTGAAGTAACTCATGCCCATTAGTGTATAATATCTTGCTTAGGTGAGCTTGATTATATGCCATGATTTTTATTGTCTCATTTATATCATGTGTTGTGATGTTCCCCCATTAGGTTAAAATAGTCATTGTGAATTAGTTGACCATTTACAAGACTCACTTATGTTTTCATGATAGTTAGCTTATTCCATTTGTAGGATATTCCCATTATAGTAGTAAAAGCATTGGAAAATGGATGTTCAAAGAGACTTTGCTAATGGACATGTTTCCCCTAACTTTTCCTCACATGTCACAGTTTTCCAACACTATCATCATTGCCATGTTTGTCACCTATGACTCCAATAGATTTTGGAAATCCTTGGTAATCCCTTCCCCCTATGGTATTGACACATATGGTGATTAGATTCCTTTGAGCCTCATTGATTTGGATTATAAATCTACCCAAATGGTAATTGTTGACCCTAGTCCAAGTCTCTCACGTGATGTGGAGCTTGCTATGTAGTATGTTGATCGTTCAATATATGGTGACCTCTGTGGTACAAAAATGCAATTTGAAGAAGCAACCTTCGAATGCATAGTGATCTTTGATCCACATTGGGAATAATCTCACCATTGGTCATATTTCCTCCCTTGTTCAAAACACGTGAATGATGACTTACACCACCTTGTTTCATCATAAAATGTCAATTGGTTACAAGATCCTCTCATGGTCTATAATGTGTTCTTTGAGGGGAACTTAGCATACACCTCTCTCATTATTCCCATTGACATTTTTTTGAAACCTAGGGTCATGGAAAACATCATGATTGGAATGGATTGGACTCCTGATGAGATCACTACTTATACAATTAGTTTGAAGGAATTTCATGACATCTTACTTGGTTCCATGAGGAAATGTGTGGCATCAATATTGATATTATAGTGCATTAAATCATCACTTATGAAGGATCTAAGATAGTCACGCAATGGCCCTAACCATTCAATCCTTGCAAAGTTATTGCCATTAAGGAATAAGTTGAAAAAATTGTCAAAGATAACTTCATCTATCTAGTTCCCTTGATGAAAGGGGTTTCCAACCTAGTTCTTGTTACCAAAAAATAAGTTACCATTTGTGTCTATGTTGACCATAGGAACCTAAATGAGGGGGGTCCAAAATATAACTAACCAACCTTAGTCATTAAATTGATCATCAATGGATGCAACAAAAATGACATCTTCTCCCTCATGGATGATTTCTCTCACTATAACTAGGTAAGGGTAAAACTAAATGATTAACATAAAATAGATCTCATTTGTCCTCACAATATTTTTCCACATTGGAAACAACATTTTTGTCCCAATAATGATGGGGCCATATTTTATATGGCCCTATATTATGATTTTCATGACATTAAGTGAATTGTGGAGGCACATTTATATGACCTTGTTGCTCATTGTCATCAATGGTGTAATCACCTCACACATCTCTAAGTTATCTTCATGCATTTTTGCTACTATAAGAGTCATTTGAATACTCATAAATGCACCTTTTGCATTTTTTTAGGTGATTTTCTGCTTCATCATCTCTAAGTATGGAATATTCTCCCAAGGTCAAGATGAACATCATTCTACATCCTTTACACACTGTAAATGAATTTGAGAATTTGCAAGGTAAAGAGAACTTCTTATGTCAATTCATTGCAAACTACCCTGAGATCACAAATGATTTCTTGCTTCTCCTGCAAATTTCACCCCGATAAGGTAATCCACAGCAGCCAATACATCTTGTGGTAATGAAAAAATCTCGTTCTTAGGTATATCGAGGTTCAGTTTTTGGTTCAGATTTTGTTGACCAATCACTGACCTATGAAAAGTGGTTCTAAAACTTCGTGATGTGGTAATAATCCAAAAAATTATCCCATTTGCTCGTTCCAGTTGGAATGAATTTTGATAATTTTGAGGTTGGATTTGATAGGAACGAATCACGCTTTGTAGGATTTGAACCTATGGCATCAGGTTTTGGAGCTCAAGAAGGATACACTATTTGCATTAAATGACCAACATAATGATCTTTTGATGCCTTGAAAAATACTTTGATAACAACCCTACTATTGAGACCTCCTCACTATATTTGAGACTTCATTTTATATATCATATCCTATTATTCAACCCTTGAAATATTTATTTTCCAAGAGAATGAGGACCACCATAGGCATGACATCTACTACCTTATCAAAGGATTATTGGGGGTGAAATTTCACTGTCCCTACAATGAAAAGTTGGTTGTAACTATGATCTTCACTATCCAACAACTTAGAAACTACTTTATCCTATTTAAGACCATCTTGGTCATTGTTTCCATCCCCAAGTGGTATTTTCTCAACAAATAAGTCACTAGGGAAAGAATTCGAAATGGATCGTTATTTTGAAAGAATTTGATATGGAGTTTGTTGCTATGAAATCAAATAAATCATTAGTTTTCATGGAGACTTTATGTGACCTTCCTCCTACTAGTGATCTGATGCAGGAGCATTCCCCCAAGGGAAAATCATCATAAATAGTAGACAAAGGGAATCATGTATTTTTAGGAAATAGTTTTCCTAAGTCTCAAGTTAATGTAATTTAGGCCTTTTAGTGATTTAATTAGATAAGAGAGGATTTGGACCATCGAGCTCAATAAAGGGACTTTTCTATTTTAAAATGGAGAAAAAGATGGAATGGATAAGTCTCTTGAAGACTTAATTAAATGTAATCTTCCATATGTATCCTATAGTGAGCTTTAGGGCTTTACTGAGTGATTCAAGGAAAGGATGGGATCAAGTCCTTCATAGTAATCCAATCCAAAGCTTCCATATAAATATACATAAGCCTATGGGCAGAAGAAGAGAGGCCACAAATTTTGAGAACTAGGCCTGTGTGAGACCGAAGTGTCTCGAATGTAATCTTTTCTTTTAACATTAATATATGTAGAGTTTTCCTGATTGTGTTAGGTGTTCTATGATTGATTTTGGTGTGAAACTGTAGGTTTTGTAATTATGGTTGTAGGTAGAGTTCTGAAGAGATACAGAGAGGTTTAGAATTGTTCAGAGGAATCATAAAATAGGTCTTTCAATCAAATTGAGAAATAAAAGTGAAGCTCTAGAGAAGAGGAGCAGAGTGAAGATTAAACGAGGAGTTAGGTTCAGAGTGTTTGAGTAGTGGAAAGGCGAAAGTCGAAGCCCTGAATAAAACAAAGAAACCACATGAAAACCACTAAAACAATGTAAAATTTCTAAGTAAAAAGAATTGTAGAGAAGTGTAAAGTGATGCACATCAACGATTAGATCTCATAGATTAGCCACTGAGATCAATCGCAACGGCCGAATTCCTTTTTAATTCATCGGAACTAGCCTCAGAAGATTTGCAAAGAACAAGCGTGATTAATCGTGGACCATTGGATTGTGGCCAGATCAATGGTCATGATTAAAAATCGCAGATCGGCGGTCAGAAGTGCAAAGGAGCAATTCTCGAAGTTGTGATATTGCCAATGGCGATATATCGGCGATCGGCATCGGGATTTAATGGACAATTGGAGCTCGGGTGGATCAGAGGTCTGAAGAATAGCGCTTAAAGAGACTGTCCCGATGTTTTATACATGCGGCCCTCAAGATACATCATAACGTGGTTATGGATTTGTGAACGACTTAATTATCTAAATTTCAATGTCAAGAACCAAATATATAAATCTAATGACGAAATAGGAGTTAAACTTACCAGTGTCGTTAATGTGGGGTTAGGGATGAATAAGGCCTCGGGATGACGAGGATCGTAATGGTATTGAAGGTGATGAGGTTTGTGTTGGACTTCAAGTGGCAAAACATGAGTACCTAGACTCACTCGTTTATCACCGTAGAATACATTCAACGCCAGACAAGGATTGAAATCCTCCACAATGCCTCCGATAACTCCCGCTTCCACAAGCGTCTGCCTTATATTTGCATCCATTCTTTGGAGATCCCAACTGAAAAAATAATGAAAGAATGGAGTTTACTGGTAAATGCAATATCAAACAACAACCGACGTTTAATCCTTTTTCTGATAAAGTAGAATTGATGAAACTATGCAGAGAGCTTGTGATTTGGACTGCTTTTAATGGTCTCTTGAATTACGGAAGTTCCAAGACTTCTCGAAAGTATGGTGATATTCGACATGATACTAAGGTCACAGAAACTGAAATGGTGGCAAGGTCAGAGAAATTTATTTATAGTGAGCACAAACATTCACGAAGTAGAGATTTGACAAAATTTTATCCTTGCTCGTTACAAACTGTAAAATTAGGTTAATTCTAGTGCTAATTTGTTATTTGTTGGAACTCATTTTAAATCGAGCTAAAAGTTCATTTTGGATTTATATTTTTTCATGTATTTTCACATGCAATTTAAGATGCAAACACTACAATTTTTAGATCCTAACAATATTAACAAAATACATTACCCATGCATGATAAAATATATCTACAAACTAAAACACAAAAAAATGGAATTTTTTTTATATAATATAAGATAAAAAAACAAAAAAAATTCATCGTAATGATATAAAATCACATAACAAATCTTCAACCGAGTCATTATATAAAAATCATTTGAAAATTCCACTTCAATAAGTTCAAGTTAGTTTTTCATAATTAATCTACTTCTTAATTGTGTTAATGTTTAAAATCCACTTGAAAAATGATGAGCCAAAGCGAATAGATTGATATTATGAATTTGAATATTTTTTTTATTTAGTTAATAATTAGAATGCGTTACCCATAACATGTTATATATGCATATTTGTTTGCTGAAGGAAATTAAGAAATGAAGTAGGGTGAGTATTTTACCTTTATATTTTATCTTTTGTATTGAGATTAACTTTTCCTTTGAAGGAGAGGCATGGATAACATTAGAAATAAAGCACAAAGCGAAGACCATAGGCTCTATGATTTTCTTGGCATGTTTCTTCAAATAAATCTTAGGACATACTATGGTAAAAAATAAGTTACTCTACATATCTTCCCTCTAAACAAGGTAAGAACACAATAAAACCCTCACCCTTAAAGCCACCTTCTATGATGGAACTTCCCTCTAAACAAGGTAAGAATGGAATAAAACCCTCACTCTTAAATCCAACACCTATGATGGAAGAAGCCTCACATCAAAGAAACCGTAGCAGATATTAAGGACAAAAGTATATTCTCGCACCTGTCTTTCCTCTACCTAAGGTAAGACCAAGTAATAAGATTGGAATATAAACTTTACTCTTTGTTATTCATTAGCCTTTTAGATCCATGGTATGGGGATATATTGATCTATATCGAGACTCAATTCTTTAAGCCTAAGTTTTCTCGTGATGACCATTGACACATATGCCACAGTGCTAAGCAATACCTCACCATAAATGGTACCTTTTATCATTGCAAGGTTGACTTGGTATTATGTCAATGTTTGAATCATGAACAAGTTGAGCATGCCTTGAATGATTTTCATGGAGGAGCATGTGGTGGTCATGTCTTTGGGTTAGCCACTACTCATAAAATCTTATGAGCTAGGTACTTTTAGTGGTTCATATTCAAAGATTGTACGATTTCCAGCATGTATATTGTGTAGAAGCGGTGTTTCCAATTGATTGAAAAATCCCATCATTGAAACTTGTTGATCATCTTCTCCCTAACACTTTAGCAGAGAAATAACACCTCATTTTTCTTGCCCAACTTGATGAATAATTTTGTGATGCTATGCTCACCAATTAGGCCTGTAAAAAATTATTCAAACTTCATAAAGAGGAACTACAAATTGTGGTATTCATGTTGGATCATTGATTTGTAGAAGAATTGTAACAACCCTAGTAAAAAGTTCCTGTAATAAAAGTTAATAAACGAAAATAAGACCACAATTAAGGGACACATATTCTAAGCTGAATGTTGGGAAAATATATCCTAGTGGGAATCACTCGATGTTTTTTCTAGCTAAGGAAAATTGGCAAAGGATAACGCAAAGACATAAAAAAACCAAAAACGCATATTCACACATTTATTTATGAAAATAAAGGAAATTATGGGACAAGTAAGGCGAAAAGTAAGATGTTGCATGTGAGGAGGAAAATGAAGGAAAATAATGGAAATTAAAGAAATTAGAAGCGTCATTCATAAAAAGGCTTCTAAGGATTAGTTGGTAACCTTTAGCGAGTTCAAGTTTGGAGCTCCCTCCTTATTCACTCTCTCTATCATGGTCACTTAAAGTTTCCTTGGAGCACTCTACTTTGGAGGAAATGAAAGGAAATGCAAGGAAGGATCAAGGAAGGAAATCACGACTCAAACAACTTCAACATGAATACTTGTAGGTAACCTTTTGCATGTGTGATTTCCTAGCTAGTTTGAACATGCATGGCTTTGCATGTTGGTGTATGATTCTCTTGTTGTCAATGGAATGGTTTTCTTGAGTTATGACAGTGGTTTTCAACCTAGCTTAACCTTTTTGCGGATGGCATGGTATGTTAGGATATTTATCTTGGTTTTTGAGCTCTCGTTTGCTAGATGGATTTTGGAATCCAGGGAGAAGGTGCTCTCAAGGTTTATTCCCAAAAAGACTAGGAATCCCTTGACCGGTTTTGGCGGGATACACAGTAAAGCCCAAGGGAGCAGTCTTAGCTTAGGGCATAGTGATCTGGGTTTGGATTATGGTAAAGCTTGAGAGATAGGGAGATGGAAAATTCCTCAAGGATTGTGATGGATTTTGATGGAATTCCAAGTTCTGTTCAGTTGTGGTTGGAGCACAAATTTTGGTGTGATCACAGTTTGAGGAGGATGGAGGTGGTTTAACCTCTGGATTCCTTTAGCTGTTCTTGGATTAGTTTTTCTATGAGATCCCACATTCATGCTTAGTATATGGCATGGGAGTGACTCGCTGAAAGAGAGATTTGGTTCAGCCATGTCTATGGTTGGGTGGTACGTGGAAGTCCCAAACATGGTCATATTGGCCTATGATTAATAAAATGTAAGTTCTCTTACTTTTGTGTTGATTTATATATATATTTAATGGTTGTCTTATCTATGATATTTACATAGTTTAATGCTCGCTATATGAATGGTTGTGTAACTAGCTTATGTCATGGTTATTTAATGTATTTACTTGTAACTGTTAAATGGATGGATGCAAGACGTAATTGATGATCTAGTAGTTCAATGGAGAAGGAGGTGATCCTTCTCATGATGTTTCATAAGTTGTTTTAGTCATTTATTCTATGTCTTGTATCCTAGAACTGTAGGTTGCATTGACGCGAAGTTTTTGACAAAATGTCAGTCTTGGTTGGGGATACTCATGCCTAATCCTGAGGGTGATTTTTATTGATAATCATTGTTATGATGTTTTTAATGAATTCTGGAAGTAACAACAAGTTCTGAGTAGAGGCCAGGATTATGGGCTAGAAAAGTGGCTTAGGTCCAAGGGTCGCTCACACAAAACTAGAAATTCTGGACCACAGTTGCTAGCAGGGATGCCTATGAGAGCGAATTTAGGTTATTGGTCACTCCCTTGCTCATAGCATGAGAGAAAATGAGGCGTAAGAGCTGTAGAATAGTAGTGGGACCTATGAACAGGTTGTCTCAGTGTCTAGCTTGTCTTCTGAGGGGTCTATTGGTGATTTTGGATGGTTGTATGTGACGTTTCATTGATTCCAGTTCCTTAAGGTGGCATAGGATGTCAAATTTGATCATAGTAGCCTCTCTTCTCATGTTTACCTGGGTTGGCATGGCTACTTCGGGTAGACCTGGGAGGGGGTGTTATAGATTGATATCAGTGCATGGTTGCACTCTCTTTGGGCCATATCTTCTGCTACATATATGGGTGAATGTGTTGGTTATGCATGCATTTCATTTGCATGTGTGCCTCTTACACTAGTCTTCCATGTGGCTGTCGCACTGCATCATATTGATCATGGTATAAGTAAGGTGATCATCAGTAACTTGATGTCAATTTTATGGAATGTATCATCATGAATAGATGACATTTATACAATTATATGCATCTTGATTACAACCTTGTATGCTGGGTTGCATTCTTGGTTATTTGATTACATGCATCAGTCTTGTAGGTTGATTACAAGAATTGATCACTTATGCTCGACTAAATGTGGTTATGCATTGTGTATTTGATAAGGCATAGTTTATGTAGGTTGATAGTTCCATGAGGCAATGTGCATAGTGGATTAATGGTTGTTTCCATGCATGAGGTCATATATGCATTGTTGTTATGGCATTCCATTAATGACTAGACTGTAACTAGAATGATGTTTATGGATTGATGCACTTATTGATATATGTCTATATGTTATTATGGTTATGTTGTACATGCATCATGCTGATTTGATGATGTAGACAAGGTATCCTACTCAAATTATGTTAAAGTACATTGATTTATGGTGATTTGGTTTAGCTGACGTAGTATTCCTTGTAGGAAAGAGATTAGATCGCCAACAAGGTGGTAGACAACATAGAATCTCCATATGAATGATATGGGCAACATGGTGTGGGGAACTCTTTTTCGGTACACACATTCAGAAGCATGAAGGAAGAAATAAGGAGTTGCAAAGGAGAAAATGAAAAAATCATGAAGACACAAGAGAAACAAGAAGAGGTGAATGCGATACTACCTCAGAGTTTGTCATATTTTCAGTGACAGGGACCTCTTCAGATAAGCCATTAACATGAGGACATAACTAATGGGGCACATGGAAGTAGGTCTCATAGTAGACATAGGTCAAATAGATCTAACACTATCAAAGATGGCAGAATGTTGGACACTCCAAATAGGAGGTGTGACAGACACAAGTATTACTCTAGTTCTTGTTCTGATAGACATCATGAGCATCATCATTATCATTTGTACAAGAGGAATGATAGGGAATACTTTTTTGTTGAGTTCAATAATGAAAAGCCACCTACCTTTCATGGAGAGATGAAGAAATCACAACATGGGGAATCTTGGTTGCTCGGCATGTGTAAATTATTTAGATTGCATGATTATAGAGAAAACATGTAAGGAGGGATAACCCTTTTTAGTCTTAATGGTAAAGCATATATTTTATGGGAAGATGTGAATAATTTCAATAAAATACATGAGGATGATTTAACTTGGCATGCGTTTGAAAGGCTCTTCAAGAAGAAGTAATTGTCTGGGAGGTATTATGATGACATGGCTAAGATTTTTTATGAGTTGCGGATGGGTTCTATGACATATGAGGGTTACACTATTAGATTTTTGGAGTTGTTGAGATATGTGCCTTACCTAATAGAGGAGAAGGCAAAGGTTCATAGATTCATTAGTGTATTTCTAGTTGCATACAGACACTGGATTGAGTTCGATGAGACTAGATCATTGGAGGCGGCCACCTGAATGTTGAAGCATTGTTATGAGTAGTCGGAGCAGAAAGTTGAGCCGAAACATGAGGTAAGCGGATCAGTACGCGTCGATCATTGAGATGGATGGTAAGATTTGTGATCAAGTTGTTTCTATTTTGATTGATCCTCAATCTAACTATAGTTATATTAGTGTTGATCTAGTGGATAGGTGTGATTTGAGAAAAGAAGTGCATGTAGAATGTTGGTTGGTACAGTTAGCTACAGGTACAAAGAAACGAGTTCACCTTTACATAAGAGCTTGTCCATTTGAGTTAATGGTATGCATACGACATCACATTGGAATGTGTTTCCATTGGGATCATATAGTATGATTTTGGGTATGGATTGGCTGTACCTTCATAAAACCAAAGTGGATTTCTTCAACATGGTCTTTGAATGTGTGGATGATAGTAGGTAAAAGAGGACCTTGGAGGGAAAGAAGAAGTCTACATCAGTGAGGATGGTTACTGCTATGCAGGTTAAGTGTAGTTTAAGAAAAGGTTATGTGATGTTTGGAGTACACATTTCCAGTGATAAGGATAAGAAGTTGAATATGCAGATGTGTTAAGTAGGTACCTAGTTTTGCAGCAGTTTCAGGATGTATTCCCTAAGGACATTACAAAGTTTCCACCTCATAGGGAGGTGGACTTTTCTATTGAGCTAGTTCCAGGGGCAACTCCAAAATTGAAATCACCTTACAAGATGAGCACACCTTAGTTGCTAGAGTTGATGTTGTAATTAAAGGAGGTGTTGGAGAAAGGACACATCATGCCTAGTGTATAACCTTGGGGTTCACTAATGTTGATCGTAAAGAAGAAATATGGTACTCTTAGATTGGGCATTGATTACAGGCCATTGAATAAGGTAACGATCAAGAACAGGTACCCTTTGTCTAGGATTGATGATTTGTTTGATCAGATAAGCGGAGCAATAATGTTCTCTAAGATCGACTTGAGATCGGGATATCACGAGGTGCGCATCAAGGAAGAGGATATCTTCAAGACTACATTTAGCACCAACTATGGGAATTATGAGTTTGTTGTTGTTCCATTTGGCTTAACTAATGCTCCATATACATTCATGTGTTTGATGAATAACGTATTTCATCCTTATTTGGAGAAATTTGGTATTGTATTCATTGATGACATACTGGTATATTCCAAAAATGAGGATGAACATGCAGAAAATTTAGCAATAGTGTGGAGATTGCTAAGAGAGCATCAATTGTATGCTTAACTTAGCAAGTGCAAATTATTTAAAACTAAGGTACATTACTTGAGACATGATGTCCCCAAGGAAGGCATAACAGTGGATATAGAAAAGACAAGAGCCATCATGCAGTGGGCAACTCTTAAACCTGTAGATGAGGTGAGATCATTTATAGGACTGGTAGGTTACTATAGGAGGCTCATCAGGAACTTCTCACACATTGCATATCCTATCACATCATTTTTTTGGAAAGGTAAGAAGTTTGAATGGATGAGAGAATGTGAAGATAATTTTGAGTAGTTTAAACAATTGTTGACACATGCACTAGTGCTAAAGATTGCAGATCTAGGCAATGAATTTGTAGTGTGTACAGATGCTTGCAACAGGGGACTTAGTGGAGTTCTCATGTAAGAAGGACAGGTAGTGTTCCACGAGTCACAGAAACTAAATAGGAACAACCAGAACTATCTAATGCATGATCTTGAGCTAGCAATGATTATACATGCATTAAAGATGTGGAGACCTTATCTTCTGGGCTTGCAGCTTACATTAATGAGCAATCACAATGAATTGAGGTATTTGTTTGACCAACCAAATCCAAATGCTAGGGATGCTAGATGGTTGGACACCCTTAGTGAGTTTGACTTTGAGATCAGATACATTGAACGGAAGGAGAACTGGGTTGTAGATGGTCTTAGGAGGAAGGTACATGTAAATCACATAGAAACTATAAGATCCTATGGGACAAAGTTACAGGATAGGATCTTGCGGGTAGGACAATGTGATGAAAAATACATGGATATCATGCATAGGTTGCAATAGAGTACATGCACAAGGAAAAATGTAGGTGTAGGTACAGGTGTAGGCATAGGCACACGGGATTAGGATGTAGACTATCATCTCACAATAGATGGCTTGGTGAGGTTTTGACATAGGACCTTTGTGCTGAGTTGCAGTGAGATTAAGAAGATTATCTTGAGGGATTTTCATGTAAAACCATATTAAGGTCATCCAGGATATCAAAAGACATTGACGACAGTGAAGAAGTTATATTATTGGTCGAATCTAAAGGAGGAAGTGACTGAGTTTATTGCTAGATGTTTAGACTGTCACCATGTGAAGGTAGAATGTAAGCATCCAAATGGTATAAGCATCCAAATGTCAACATGTAAATGGGAGGTAATTTCAATGGACTTGATCACAGGTCTTCTGAGGAAAATGAAGAAGCATGATTATATTATGGTCATGGTTGACAAGTTGAGAAAAGTAGCTCACTTCATTTGAGTGAAGACTACATATTCAACTAGTGTGGTAGCATAGGTGTTCATCAAAGAGATAGTGAGACTATATGGTGTTCCAAAGAAGATTTTGTTGGACAAGGATGTGAATTTCACTTCCAAGTTTTGGAAGGAGCTATTTGCAGGCTTGGGTATAGAGTTGGCCTTCAATACAACTTATCATCTACATAAATATTATTAGACATAGAGCTTCAATAGGATCTTGGAAGATATGGTAAGGATGTATGTGATGCCTCAGTAGAGGAAATGGGAAGAGTATCTACCATTGGTTGAGTTCAAATAGAACAACGATTATCAAGAGATATTGAGAATGAGTCCTTTAAAAGCGTTGTATGGGCAGAGTTGTAATACTCCCATCAAATGGAGTGATCCACTCAACAAAATACTTATTGGGCCGACATGTTGATGGACATGGAGCGGGAAATGCATATTATAAAGAAGAATATAAAGGTTGCACAGGATAAACACAAGAGTTATTCAGATTATCACTAGGTGTTCAAAGAGTTTTAGGTTGGGGAGCATGTGTATTTGCACATAGATCCCAAGAAAATCTCTTTGAGGATTGGTTCATGTGCCAAGTTGGCACCACAGTATTACGGGCCTTTTGAGATCCTTGAGAGGATTGGAGGAGTGGCATATCGACTTGAAGTTCCTCCAAAAGTGAAATTCCATGATTTTTTTCCATATTTCATTGCTTAATAAGTATATAAAGGATGTTGATCATGTTATTGATTGGTCTACATTGCAGGTGGAGCAAGAAGGAGGGTTCTAGCTAGAGCCTGAGTGCATATTGCAGTGGAAACATCTCATATTCAGGAACAAAGCCATAGAGAAAGTTAAAGTGTAGTGGAAGCACTTTGGGTCTGAAGAAGCTACATGGGAGATGGAGCATCAGATGCGGGCCCTATATCCTTCATTGTTTGTTCATTGAGGCAAAGTAGTTTTGGTTTGATGTTGGTTTATGTTTGACATATGCTTTGCTGATGTTTTTATACATGTATATGGATGTAAATATTGTAATGAGTTGTGTTATAAAGCTCCATTATGTAGTATGGTTATCATATTGTCATGTTATCATGATTTTTTTGTTTTGAGCAGGATTTTCATTGTAAATACTACAACGAGCTAAGTTATAAAGCTCCATAGGTAGTGTATATTCTATTTAGTGGTTTTGTTGAGGTCATGGTGTGTTTAACACTGAGGACAATGTTCCATGGGGGGGGGTTGTGAAAATTTCATGTAATAAAAGTTAATAAAGGAGAAATAAAATTTAATAAAGGATAAATAGTTCAAGGGGCAAGGCTAGAAGTGGTAAAAATGCAAGAGATCATGTAATGTCCAGAACTAGTAAATATGCAACTAAAATAATAAGTAGAGTTGAAATAGGCAATTTGCTTGAAAATTTAAAAACAAATATCCTTGGGCGTATTAGTGAATAACTAGATACCCTTCAGATACAAAACAAACAAAAAGTTGAGAATTTTTCATTATCTGTTTTTTGTCCCAAATGTACGAAGAAACATGCCTTGAGAGAATGCCCCCTTGATAATATAGAAATATGTTTCAGATTTGATGAAAATCATAATACAAAGGAATTCCCCTTAATACTTTGTCTTAAAGTTGTTTTTCAAGATGAAGTTTGAACAAGCCAAGATAAATCACTTTGTTTTATCTCTGAAAGACAATGGAAAAATCAACAATCAAACATGACTCAATGATCATGTGCACAACCAGAGAACAATTAGACTGCAACCACCCCTTTGCAACCTTTGCCCCCACAATCTTAAAATCCATCTTGGGCACAAGGTTGGAAAAAATCTTGCGGAAAATATCCTCAATTCCAACAACCTTATCCTTCTTTTCCACCAAATTATTATCCTCCTGAGCCCCCTCAATTTCCAAATCCAAAACAACAACTTTCATTACAATTTCCTCAAAAACCCTATCAACTACGTGCTTAACAACTTTTGAATCCAAACAATAAAAATCAACAAGATATTTATAATATTGAATCACAAATTTTCAAGATTTTACGATTACCCGTTAGGTCTAAACGATGTTCAACTTACATCTCGTAGGGTTTTGCAAAATAAGTCATCAATAATCACTATCCAAAAATATAAAGAGGATGAAATTCATGAAAAAGATGCAAATATTGATCAAGAAAATATTCCTCTAAAGGAAGAGGTTCCTGTACAATCAAAAAATGAGTAAATAAAGCAAGCTCCTACATTTCCTCTGGTAGAACAAGCTTCTATTTCTTTGCAAGATCCACCTTTTCATGAAAAGCTCAAAACTGGTAAAGGAATAGAAAGGAAAATTATTTTACCACATTATGATATTTTATATGAACTTAAGAATATTTGCATCAAAATTCCTTTACTCCAAGCTATAAAGGAAATACCAATATTTTCAAAAAATATTAAGGAGCTATGCATGTGAAAACGAGGAAGAAAAATAAAAGATGTTAAAAATATCCAATTGGTAATTTTTTTTACTCATATCATGGTGGGGAAACCTATTATTAAAAAATATTTAGATCTTGGTAGTCACGTTGTGAAAATTCATATCAATGGTATTGAAATTCCAAATACTTTGATTGATCTAAGAGCAGCCACGAATATTATGATTAAGCAAACAATGGAGCAACTTAACCTTCCTATTCTTTAATATACCCCTACATTACTACAATTAACACACAGATCTCTTATCAAACTAGATGGAGTGTTAGAATATTTGCCTATTTCTCTAAATTCTTGGGGATATCCTCTAGATTTCATGATTTTAAATCCCAAGAATAATTGAATAGGTCATCCATTGATCCTTGGCAGACCTTGGCTAGCTAAAAGTGATGCATTCATAAGTTGTATATCTAGTGATATGTATATCTATGATGGTTATTCCACTAAGAAATTTACATTGTATCCTCTTTTAAAAACAATAATTGAAGTAGAAAGTGTTATGAAACCAGCTCACAAAAAGATAGAAAAGCTAGATCAACGCCTTAGAATTCAGCCTCTATGAGGGAGCAACCTCATTTACATTACACAAATGAATGATTCTTTGATGATTCAAATGACAAAACCTCTTTTCTATATATACGAGTCTAAGGAGTCACAATATAACCAAGCCGACCTAACAATAATAATATAAAGGCACAAAAATAACAATAGAGGGATTCTATGGGGCACAGTAATAACAATATGGGGGAAATAGGGGCACAACAATATTAACAAGGGATACAACTACAATAATAATGGTGCAATAACTAGTATTATAGGGATCGAACATGCCCCTCTCCTTCAAAAGAGTGTTTTCCTCAAGGCTTGAGTAGTTCTGGATGCTTCTCTATAAAATTCTCACCCTCCCATGTGCAATCTTTGGTGGATAAGTTCTTCCACTTGATGAGATACTCTGAAATTGATCGATTTCATAGCTGTTGAGTTCTTGTTTCTGTGACTCCTTCCAGTTCCAATATAATTTTTCCTTCCTCGTTAAGTTCTGGCAATATTGTTTGAACTAGGAGCTTGTCGCCTATAACCTTCTTTAAACATGAAACATGGAAAATTGGGTGCACTCAAGAAGCTATAGGAAGCTCCAAGTTGGATGACATAGTACCAATCATTTGCAACACCTTGTACGAACCATAATACTTTGGTGATAATTTATTATCCTTCTTAGCTTGCTTGAGGGACATTTATTTATATGGTTGTAGCCGTAGGAATACCCAATCACCTACATCAAAGCTTATTTCCATACGATGTTGATATGCTTGTTGTTTCATTCTATTATGTGCCAACATGAGGTTATCGTTTAAGATTTGGAGGACTTGTTGTTGATGCTCAATGTGATGTTCCACTGCTTCAACCTTAGAATTTTCTCTTAAATATGATGTGACAGATGGTGGTTGATATCCATAAAGTGCCATAAATGGGGTCATTTTTGTTGCTATATAGAAGGAAGTGTTATACCACCATTCAACCAGAGGCAACCATTTGACCCATTGTGTCTGTTTATCAAATATAAAGCAATGAAGATACCCTTCCAAACATTTGTTTACTATCTCAGTTTTCCCATCAGATTGAGGATGATAAGATGAGCTATGAGCTAACTGAGTAACGACACAAGAAAATAAATTTGTCCAAAAATTTCTAGTGAAAATGGGATCTCTGCCACTCACAATAATCTTTGAGTTTCCATGTAGCTTTTGAATTTTTTCCATAAATGCGGTAGAAATTGTACTGGCTTTAAATGGATGTGATAATGCACAAAAGTGTGCATACTTTGTAAGTCTATCAATTACCACCATGATGACACTCTTTCCCTCAGACTTGGGTAAACTTTTGATCAAATCCATTGAAACCTCCTCCTAACATTGACTTGGAATGGATAAAGGTTGTAATAGACCTGGGGTCCTAATTGTTTCAACTTTATTTTGTTGGAAAACCAAGCATTCTGCCACAAACTTTTGAATATATGATTTAAGGCCATCCCAAAAAAATTCCTTCTTAACCCTGTGGTAAGTTTTTAAAAATCCTGAGTTCCCTCCTAAGGGAGAAGTGGTGCATTCCATAAGAATTTTTGTTTAACTGGGAATTCTTACAGAGGTATAAGCGCTTTTGTACCATACGATCATTTTTTCCCACTAAATGTATCAGACATACTGGAATCTTGTTGTAACTTTCGAATAAGTGCCCACACTTCTTCGTCATTCTTCCATTCCTCCTTGCTTCGTTTATCCAATCTGGTTGGATAATAGAAATGGCGCACAACAATGCTTCCACATCCTCATCCTTTCTTGAGAGTGCATCTGCCACCACATTTTGCTTCCCTTTTTTGCAGATGATTTCAAAGTCATAACCCAACATCTTTGTGACCCACTTTTGTTGCTCTTCAGAGGATAATATTTGTTCTAAAAAGTATTTAAGGCTATCATGATCTGTTTTTATCTCGAAGTGTCTTCCCATTAGGTAGGGTTGCCATTTCTTAAGTGCATTTAGTATTGCCAACATTTCCTTCTCATAAATAGATTTGTGTAAAAACTTTCCATTGATTAGATGACTTTCAAAAGAAACGGATCTTTCATCTTGCATTAAAACAACACCAATTCCATTTCCTGAAGCATCACATTCCATAATAAAGGTTTTTGTGAAGTGTGATGTAGCTATGACCGGTGCTTGGCACATTGGGTCTTTAAGATGTTTGAAGGGCTTTGTTGCTTCTGGAGTCCATGAAAATGCATCTTTCTTCAATAATGTTGTTAGAGGTGTTGTTATTCTTTGATAATTATTAACAAACTTGTGATAATACCCTATCAACCCAAGAAATCCTCACAAATGCTTTATGGATGTGGGGATTTTCCATTCCTTCATGGCTTTAAATTTTCTAGGGTCTACCTTAACTCCTTCATGAGATACAATATGACCCAGATATTCCACCTCCTGTACTCCAAAGAAACATTTGGATCCTTTTGGATATAATTGTTTCTCCTCCAATAGTTGTAGCACAGTGTCAACATGTTCAACATGATCCTTCCAAGACTTGTTGTATGTTAGTATATCATCAAAAAATACTAACACAAATTTTCTAAGGAAGGGTTTGAAAATTGAATTCATCAAACCTTGAAATGTTGAGGGTGCATTGGTAAGGCCAAAAGGCATGACCAAAAATTCATAATGACCCTCATGAGTTCTAAATGCTGTTTTTGGAATGTCTTCAATCTTCATTCTAATTTGATGATATCCTAAATGAAGATCCAACTTGGTGAAGTAATTGATCCATGCAATTCATCCAGTAATTCATCAATGACAGGAATGGGAAACTTATCTTTAATAGTGAGCTTGTTGAGCTCCCTATAATCCGGACACATGCCCCATGATCCATCCTTCTTGTGCACCAATACTGCTGGAGTAGAGAAAGAAATTTGACTTGGTTGAATTATACCAGCCTCTAGCATTTCTGCAACCATACGTTCAATTTCACTCTTTTGGCCATAGGGATATCTGTATAGCCTGATGTTTGGAGGAACACTTCCTAGAATCGGATGAATAGCATGATCATGATCACGAATAGGTGGGAGACCTTTGGGAGTCTCAAATACCTTGGAATGATTTTCCATATTTTTTGGAGATCTGGAGAAATAGATGATTTTTATGTGGAAACATCTAGCGAACATAATTGTGCAATTACACCTTTTTGTTCCTTTTTTAGAAGCTTTGTCATACTGTTAGAGCTGGTTATCTTTCTTAGTTTCCCTTTAATACCCCTTAATCAAACTTCCTTTCCTTCTGCAAAACATTTCATGAAAAGTTCTTGAAAATTAAAACCTATTGTACCCAAGGATTGTAGCCATTGGACTCCTAGTACAACATCAGCACCTCCCATTGGAATGGAAAGCATTGGGCTAGTCAATACATATTCTGCCATGGATAGCTTGATATTATGGCACTTTCCATAGCAATTTATCGTTCCTCCATTTGCAATCATCACTTGACACTCTGGTGCTGGATATAGGAAGAAATTCAATTCTTTTGCTATCTTAGAATGAATAAAATTGTGGGTACTTCCTTAATCAATGAACACTATTACCTTTTTCTTCTTGATTTTTCCTTCTATCTTGATGGTTTGAGGAGTGGTAATTCCAGCCAATGCATTACAAGATATCGTTGGATTCATTTCTTCTTTATCTAGGCTTTGTTCCTGGAGTATAT
>APFE030404272.1:59940-84931 GCA_000404065.3 Pinus taeda
AAAAACAATATTTACAACAGAACCAGAAAGGTAACTGAACCAGCACATGTGAATAGAAAGCAGGTACTTCAACAGTGATTACCCTACTTTTCTGATAATACATTATAACCGAGAATATAGGCATTCTTTCCATTGCGCATAATAATGTAAAGAATAGTTACAGGCAAACAGAACGATGGAATAAGAATCAGAGTTTTATTTTTTCTCATTTAATATATGTAACGACAGCCAGACATCGCATAACCACAAATTTTATGTAGCCATAAGGCCGGAACAATAAACTGGAACCAAATTACAGTTGAACACATTTAACATAAAATCATTTAATGTGAGTTCGGTGTCCACCGAGTACTCTACAGGAAAAGAAAAGTTGCAAATGTATTATTGAATTAATTGATACAGGCCGATACCTTACATACATAACAGTTCGGGAGAGTAGACCAGGGTTTGGTCAAAAAAAACCCTCGGTTCAAAACTGTGAATCTATATAGCCGAGTAGAGCAGGGTTCAAAACCCACGACCATCACCTTAACAGAAGCAAGGACCGGATTGCATACACAGAGCCGAAGTCCAGAAAAACCCACGAGGGTTTGAGAACATAGATACCATTTAAATAAATTACACAGAGGGAAGTCGAAGCTAAGATTACAATGACATTTCTAAAGACTGCAGACCAAGACCACACCCTGTTGCCGTAAATAAAATCTAGAGAAGCGACATAGACTACAGTAACAATACTACAGGAGTATATCAAGTCACTACCCGGAAGAATTGAGGGAACTATGCGAGCAGCAGCACCGTGAGTCGAACAACCGGACCAGCATTCACCTGCAAGGATAAACGGCGGAGAGTTAAACCCTGTACATACATATGTTTGTGTCAAAACAGTAACGAAAATAGACAAAGGGAAGGCGTTAAGGGTTTACCAGACAGCCAAGCGACGAGGAGAAGACCCAACACACAAAACGTGATAACCTGAGGACAGTGGCCGAGATGGTCAGGACCAAATATAGCAAAGCGAGGTGAAAATAGCATGGAGTGAATGGCAATACCTGGTTATCGAAGTTGAACAGAAGCCAGAAGGACGACAGACCTGTTAGGTCCCAAAACAAAACGAACCTTAAATGAATAACCAGTACCGTGACGGAAAATAAGCAAGGAACGCACATTCACAGTGACAAATCAATACAAACAGAGTAATTGAACCCTTGAGAGCCGAAGGAGCTTACCATTGACCTCTGTTGGAGGCAGAGTAAACCACCGAACTGACATTAGCACAGTCGCAGAAGGAACAGGGTTTTCACAGAAGAGCTGTGGAGTGTGGCGGAGTGTCCCCGCAAACTGGAAAGACGGAATGATTAACAATTGGGTTGTCAACGCCCTTTTGTTTAACGCCGACCGGTCAGTATAGGTTACCGCCGGTAGAACCGGTTTCATAAACCCTAAAACGGAGTCCAAAGCACGTACAGGGTCATTAATTAGTGTATTTAAGACACCAACTAATCCGCTTGTCCATTAGGATTCATACGTGGCGGGAGGCCATCATTTAATCTGACTAATGGCTATTCTTTTTTTCCAATTTCTAGTTGTACCAGCCAATTATGTTTATATTTTCCATCTAATAGTTTATAGCTCTCCATAATTTTAGGGCTAATATACCTTAAGCTAGCACCAGGATCAATTAATATTGAAACAATTTGGTTTAGAATTTTACCTTCTACTTCCACCACAGTGGACTAGTGTTCTTCTTGTTACTCCTCCAAAGTTGCACTAATGCACAAAATATTCCTAACGACATCATTGACAGTGGAGGCTTCTTGAAAATTTTGCAAATTTTGAATTGGCTTTGTGTTGTAAGGAAAGTTCAACAAAAGGCGGCGCTTGCCACATCCCTAACATTTTAATGTCTCCTTGTCTTTTCCATTGGGACCTTTATTTGGTTCAATTTGTTTGGATCCAATATGTGTTTCCACTTGTGATTCTTGGGATTCAACATTATTTTTAATGAAACTACAATTTGGTCCCCCTTTATCGTTACACTTAAACTATCCACTCTTTCCTTCCTTATTATTTTGTAAGGCTAGGTCTTTATTTTTATTAAACTAGCTTTTGTAGTTTTCATTCATCTGTTTATCTTGTTGGTAACAAATCCTTACTTTATTAATGACCTCATCCATGCTTTTAGGATTGTTATATTCAATCCACTCCTTAAAAGAGCAGAGGAGAAAAATTATAAACCATTGCATTTTTGCCTTTTCTTCCATTCTATAAGGCACATAACATAGAAGATATCTAAATTTAGTTATTAATTAATCCATGGGAATCTATCCCATCATTAGATCGTTGAATTCCTTTTCCTGGTCATCAAAATAACTTTTTGTGAGGTACATCTCCGTGAAAATTTGTTCAAATTCCTCCTAATTGACCTCCGTTTTGTCTAATTTATGCATTGTTCGTAACTCCTTCCACCATAATGATGATTGTCCTTGCAATTTATAGGTGGAAAACTTAGCTTTTAATTCATTTGTCTAATCATAAAGCTTAAAATATCGGTTTATGTTTAGTGGCCACGCTTTCACCTCTTCCTCCTCTTCCTGAGACTCGCCATCATATGTTGGAGGTCGATTTTTCATAAATTCTCCATGAAAATCCACTTAAGCCTTTTTTTCTTGTATATTCCATGCCTTAGATGAATTCTACTCTTCTTCATCAACTTTCACTTTTGACTTTTGGCTTCTTCTACTACTACCTCACATTTATAAATTTCTTCCTTATCTTCTCTTCCTTTTGTTGCCTCTGGAGATGAAGAGTTAGTTCTATTTATTAAGTCCTTGATTATTTGATTTTGTTAAACATTAGTTTTCAAAATCCTTTGTTATTTAACATGATTTTTTTCTACTCCATGTTGTACCTCCTTCATCATATTCAATGGTTCCCTAGTGGAATCCTGCGCATACTCACCCAAATGTATGTTGATTTCACCTTCATCACTATGGGTACCTTAAATAAGTTCTACCATAAGGTCCTTCTTTACTAGTTTTCTTCTTCTTATATACACTTTGCCATAGAAAAGAAAACATTTCTGTTAGACTAAACAAAATTTGTAATTGGCTAAAGGACTCCATTTTTGAAACTGTGTTGTAATACCACTTGTCATATCCCTCCTGAAACTAAATAATAAGTAGTATGTTTTATTTTTTTTTAAATAAGAACAATGCAACCCACAAATAACTCATGTTTATGAAAAATGAGCACAATCATGTAGTAGTTACGCTCTTATTTATATCTTCTTCAGTGAGTGAGTGAGTGAGTAAGTAAGTATATATATATATATATATATATATATATATATATATATATATAACTACGATTCTTTCAGAAACACAATCTCCACAATCCTATCTTCATTTCTCTTTAGGCATACATGTATCTCCTTTGGTCGTAGTGTCTCATTAACATATTCAGTTTTAAAAAATTGGAAACCTATCCAAATCAATATTGGTTACAAAATTTAGTTTTAATAATCCAAGGTCAAGTTTGGGCAATGTTAATGCCTTCAGAAACATATTTCTAAACCCGTATCTAAATCAAGTTCAGTATTTGCATTACACTTAGATTTATACAGTAGGGTTATTTGTTAAACGACCATTTTAAGGTTCGACATAGTATATTCTTTAAACCTTGTATCATGTGATGAATGTGATAACATTTGATTGCGATTAGAATTGGCTAATACTCTTTTATGTTATGTTGATCTCCTGCATGTTAAGAGCGTGCTATTGTCGTTAAAGTTCATAGTTATATATAACTATTGTTGGAACAATCTGGACTATTGTATCACATATTCATTCGATGGTACTACGCGGTGGTACTATAGCTCCCTTAACGTGTCAGCACATCCATGGTGCTCGAAATTTGGGCTAGCATCGATGGTTGTGGACGCATGGGTCATTCTTCGGTAACCACCAACCCCTATCACTCATTCTTCCCTCCCCTATCACTCACTCTTCCCTTATTCGTTTTGTCACTTTCCGCGGAAGGTTTCTATGTTTTTTACAAACCCTAATTTCTTTGGGTTGGATCTTTCTTCTGTATTTAAATAGATTCTACTGATTTCTTGCAATATTTCTATTATTCAAGGACTAGTTACTTACATTTTTTAGTGGCTTAAAAGTTAGAGGATTTTTCTCATAAATTAGAATGGGTGTAGACCGTGAAATGGAAAGTAATTGTGAACAGAGAAATATTCTTTATTTTTTAGTGTTTTTTAATGGTTTAAAATAAAATTTTGAAGTTGAGCTTTTATATAATATTATGTTAAAAAAATTAAGTTTTATATATTATTTTTTTTAAATATGTATTAATTATAAAAAATAAAATCTGAAACTAAAGAGAGATGTACCTTTAAGTTTTATATATTTTATATATCTATATATTATAAAGCTTTGAGTAGGATGTAGTTTTGAGGTTTGAACATTTAAGTTTTAAATACATATTAATTAAAACAATCATTTTAGATAAGATTAGAGGGATTTAGTCTAGAGTTTTGAAATAAACAGAGATTTTAAAAATAATATAATAAATATGTTTGTGGTTTTGGTTAGTAAATTGTAGTTTTAAAAATTATTAAAATTTATTTAAATTTCAAAATGAATGAGAAGAAAATAAACACAAAAAATTTAGAATTATATGAAAAAATTACTTATATTTATATTTAAATATTTAAGATGTATAGTATGAAATTTTTTAGGAATCGAAATTTTTTCATTGAAATTTTTATCAAATCTTATTGAATCCAAATTTGAATTCGAACTTGCTAATTATGATTCACCGCACTTCAAACCCAACCCAACCCAAACCCTATAATCATACCCCACATTTATTAAGTGCATTCTAGGTCACTCACAAGGCAATTTGTATGCACACAGCTTAAATGCTCTTAGTATCCAAAACCAACCACTTCATGTAAACAGCATTAATATACCACAATGTTCTCAGGGGTGCAACCGGCCAGAATGTTACCAACGACAAGCTAGAACAGGAACCAGGACACTCAACCTCATCATCAACCTGTCATCATCGTCGTCATCATTAGCCTCGACTTTTGCGTTCGGATCCAAACTCAGTTGGAGCAAGCATGCAAAGAAACCATCCTTATTCATTCCGACAAAGCATGCCATCACCGTCATCATCACCTGTCACTGTCGCAGAAGGGAACGAAGACCCTACCCCTTGTCATCAGCCTCAACTTCTGCGTTTGGATCCAAAGTCGGGCGTCGGAGCAAGCATGCAAAGAAACTATCCTTTTTAGTTCCGACATGATAATTTAAGAATGGATATGTCAGATCAATCGGGCGGCCTTCTCTCCAACTCACCAGCCCACCAGGCTGAACATGCTGCATCCCACCATTTCACTTTGCCGCCTTCTACAGCTCACCATTTGCCTAACCATCGCTCCTATTTTCCTTCCAACGTCTCCTCCTCAAGAAGTTGCCAACACTTCCAAGAAAACAATTCTTATTAAAAAAATAAAATAAAAAGATTACCAAATTTCAAACAACTAATAATGTCATATTTAGTTTTGTCTTTTACCACAGTAAAGTCAAATATTTACATTTTCCTGGAGCATCACATCTCCCCCTCCTGAAATTGGACATCATCCCAATGTCTTTTGACAATGAACAACCCTCGATAAGCTTTTTTCATGAGCTCTTCATCTTCCCAAGTGGCCTCGTGAGGCCCAAAGTCCTGCCACTGCACTTTAACTTGGGTAATAGCTTGCTTCTGCAACATTACTTCTCTCCGGTCGAGGATGTTCAGGGGTTCGACCAAGATTTCTCCTTTTGGTTCGACCTGCAACATGAAACATCCTAAATCAGTTTTCTTTTAAGGGAAAAACACTTAGACTGATTTACCAGAGATAATTCTCACCTATATATCCTGCCATCTGATTACATGTTTAGGATCATAAACATATTTTTTCAACACAGAAACATGGAAGAAATTATGGACTCATATGTGACTTGGCAAGGTGAGCTGACAAGCCACTGGCCCAATTCTTGCTAAGACTTGGAATGGTCCACAAAATCGAGGTGCCAACTTAGTGCAACTGTTCCATTGTAGTGTGCTCTTTTTTGCTTGTATTCTTACATACACATGGTCACCGACTTGGTACTCCTTAAACTTTATTTTGTGGTCATCAAAGTTATTTTTCCTGTCCTGAGCTGCTTTTAAATTGGACCGTACCTTCTTAACCATTTCCTCCATCTCCTTAAGCATTTTGGGACCTAACATCGATTTGTCGTCCGGTCCACCCCAGCTTGAGGGTGTGCAACACTTCTGCCCATACAGTACTTCAAATGGGCTCATTTGCAGTGATGTATGATAGCCATTATTATATGCAAACTCGACCAAGTGCAGGTAATCTTCCCACTTGGTTGGTTGCTACATTACATATGCCTTTAACATGTCTTCCACCACCTGGTTCACTCGTTCTATTTGTCCATCAATTTGAGGGTGATATGTTGTACTGAAATTCAGCTAAGTCTCTAATTCTGTAAACAACGTTTTCCAAAAGACCGATGTAAATTTTACATCATAGTCTGAAATTATTGTTTTTGGTAACCCATGTAACCTAAAGATGTTCTACATAAAAATGTGGGTGATCTATATAGCTCTACAAGTAGACTGCATATGTATAAAATGTGTTGATTTACTTAATTTGTCCACCACCACCATGATGGAGTTGTTATTTTTCCTTGTCTTGGAAAACGTGTTATGAAGTCCATATAAATGGTTTCCCACTTCCATTCCGGAATGGGTAATGGTTGTAATAACCCCACAGGGTGTTGGTGTTCTGCCTTAATTTGTTGACACTCTAAACAACGTGCCATGTACTCAGCCACATATCTCTTCATACCCAGCCAGTAATATTCTTTCCGGAGTGCAGTGATCATTTTCTGATATCTTGGGTGTCCAACATAGTGACTTTTATGAAATTCATCCAAAATCAAGTTTTTAATGATGTTCTGATTGGGCACATATAGCCTTTTCTTGTAATACAACATTCCAAAAACATCCACCACATAACCTTGCTGATTTTCTTTGCTGGTTGACTGTTGTACTTGCTGTTTTATTTGCTGATATACAATATCTTGTTCTGCTGCTTTTTTAATCATCTCTTCGAAGGGGCTTTTCCATTCTCTATAGGAAATCTCATATAAACATTGTAATTTCTGACTAAGAGCATCCGCCACCAGATTCACTTTCCCCTTCAAATGTTTGATTTCGAAATCAAAACTACTTAAGAAATTCACCCGCCGTGCTTTCCTAGCATTTAAAGTGGACTGGCTAAAATAATTGGTCAGACTATGGTGGTATGTCAATAATAAAAATTTCCTTCCCATAAGATAATGTCGCCACATTTTCAAAGCGTGAATGACAGCTACCAACTCTAGATCATAAGCGGAATATTTCTGTTCATGTTCTTTTAGTTTCCTCGACTCGTAAGCAATTACCCCTTTTCTTGCATCAACACGCCTCCTACACCTTCTTTGCTTGCGTCAATGCCCACCACATAGTCTTTACTAGGATCAACTATGCTTAGAATGGGTGCGGTGGTGAGCAGATACTTAGACTGCTCAAAAAAATTTTGGCATTCGTGGGTCCACCTAAAAGTTCTTCCCTTTTTCTGTAAGGAAGTGATAGGATAAGCTACTCTCAAGAAACTCTCTACAAACCATCTGTAATAGCCCGCTAAACCCATGAAGGATCTAATGTCTGCCACATCCTTTTGTACCGGCCATTCCATTATGGTCCTTATCTTTTCGGGGTCCACCGTGATCCCTTCTTTAGTGATTATAGGCCCCAAATATTGTATTTTTTCCTTAAAGAAATCGCACTTGCTAAATTTGGCATATAACCGATGTTCTTGGAGGGTTTGAAGTACCAATCTGAGGTGTTCCCTGTGCTCTTTCATAGTTCGGGAATATATCAGTATATCATCAATAAAAATTAGCATAAATCTATCCAAATACGGATGAAATATGTTGTTCATTAAACACATAAAAGTTGCGGGCATGTTAGTTAACCCAAAGGGTAACACCACAAACTCATAATGTTCATATCTTTTTCTAAAAGTAGTCTTAGCTATGTCTTCCTCCTTAATTCTGATTTGGTGATACCCTGATCGCAAATCAATCTTGGACAATATTGTTTCTCCTTTAACTTGATCAAAAAGCTCATCAATCCGGGGTAAATGATACTTATTCTTGATTGTGAATTTATTCAACTGATGATAATCCACACACATATGAAGGGTCCCATCCTTTTTCTTAACGAATAATACTAGGGCTCCCCAGGGTGACACACTGGGGTGAATATAGTTTTTGTCTAATAGCTCCTGTAACTGCATTTTTAGCTCTGTCAATTTTGGTGTGCTCATTCTGTAAGGTGCTCGGGATACCGTGGCCACCCCTGGCACCAATTCGATAGTAAAGTCTATATTTCTTTTAGGTGGCAGCCTGAGAATCTCTTCAGGGAACACATCAACAAATTCTTGTATCACTGGAATGTTTTCCAAGGTGATTGTTTTGTCTTTTGAGTTAGCATAGCCCACTTGGATGGCATAAATCTGGCATCCCTTCCTAATGCATTTTTCTAACTGAGAGGCGGTTATTGGCCAAACCTGCACTGGCCACTTAATCCCTTGCTTCTCTTACCTTGCTCCAAGCTCATCTTTGTAATAAATAGTCCTTGCTTTACAGTTGACTATGGACCAGTGTTTTTCTAACCAGTCCATATCGATTAGAACATCATATGAACCAAGGGGAAGAACATTTAAATCTTCCATCACTAGTTGTCCTGCTATCTTTAAAGGGCAGTTATTGACTTTTGCAAGCACTCGTCTCTTGGCCCCTGTAGCCATTTGTACTAGCCAAGGGTTCTTGAATTTAACAGGTTGCAATTTACAATTCTCTATAACCTTAGGACTATTATAGCTTAATGTGGCTCCAGGATCAATTAAAACAGTTACAGTAAGGTCTGAAATTCTACCTTCGAATTCCACCATGGTCGGCTAGTACTCTGCCTAACAATCTTCCAGGGCAACATTAATCCTTGGTAGACTACGTCCTATATCGCGGACTGTCGATGCTTCATGGATATGGGAAACCTGTTCGGTTCCTTTTCGTTGAGGATAGTTTTTAACGTAGTGAGGCCCACCGTAACCCCAACAGTGCACTGGAGGCCTTTCTGCCCCTTCACTGTCTAACTTTATAGGTTGTTCACTGATTCTGGACTCATTGGTTGGCTTAGACCTGAGCGAATTTTTCTATGCATTTCTATTTCTTTGCCCCTTGCCAAAACCCTTGTTACCACTACCACGATTGCATTTATTATTTCCATCCAACTTATTACTTCTCTTATCGTTCCATCGTTTACCTGGATTTTCTCCCTTCTAGTTACCTTGCTGGTAACAAATTCTGGCTTTATGTATTGCTTCATCCATTGTTTTTGGTTTGTCAAACCCAGTCCTTTCCCGCATATTCAAAGGTAAACTACTAACGAACCTCTGCACTTCAGCTTTTTCCTCTCTAATATAAGGCACATAACGAAGCAATGAAGTAAAACGACTGATAAATTCGTCCATTGTTTGCTGTCCTAACCGCAAGTCATAGAATTCTCTTGCCTTTTCATCATAAAAACGCTTGGTCAGGTATCTTTCCTTAAAGTACCTTTGAAATTTCTCCCAAGTTATGTTCTGTTCACTTACTCCTCTTACTATCTTAACTTCTTCCCACCACAGGGTGGCTTTTCCCTGTAATTGGAAGATGGCCAACCTTGGCTTGAGATTGTGATCGTATTCATATAGCTGGAAATATTTTTTCATATTAATCAACCATGCCTTAGCTGCTTCCTCCTGCTCTCCATCAAAGTGTGGCGGTTTGATCTTACAGAATTCCCCTTGCAACTCTATCTGTTGCCTTTTTGATGTCTGTTGTTCGGAAGCATTATCAGATCATTCCTCTTCCCTTGCTTCTAACTCTTCAAGTTCTATGTGGTGATTCTGCTCTCTTGACATTCTTTGCTACTCAACACTAGGATTCGTTGGCTGTTGATTCTATTTATCAGATAGGCTTTTTATAATCCTCTCCTGTTTCATAGTTAACCTTGTGTTGTTCTCCCATAATTGGGCCATTTCATTTTTCAACTCTTGTGCTGTCTCCAAAATTCCGAGATTTGTATTACGAGCCTCCTCTCTAAGCTGTACCCATAACTCAGGGTTATTCTCAGGACCATTTGTAGGTCCCTGACCCACCATAAAACTGCGTGACACATTGTTTACTCTTCTCATACTGTCAATCTTCTGTTTTCATGTACTTAACATAAGAAAAGTGACAGGAAAAAAAAAGGTCAGCGCATTAACTGTTTTTCTTGAGATGCTCAATAGAGATGAAAATAAATTGTATGTACTTTATCTGTCTATCAGTTTTTCAATTCCCAAAGGCTAGAGTTTTTGTAACTTGCGCTCTGATACCACTTTTCATGACCCTACCTACTAACACCTATAAAAAAATTTACATTATTTCATTCAAGGCATTACATATCATTGCACATTTATATAATTGTTTTTCACCCTCAGTTTACAATGTCACACAGTTAAATAATTCAGGCAATTGGAAAAGTTTTCCAATAGAATTACTGTCTTTCGCATGAAATTTGTGGTACCACCTGTCATGGTCACCTTAATAGCTCACCAGCTGCCGAGTTCTCCTACACTTCACACCTAGCCTGTTATTTTTTTTTTTTTGCTCTATCATGTGACGTGGCATGGGTAGGTGTACCATCAGCTACTGTGCTCCTCGGGCTTCTCCCATCATACACGACAAAGGTTTCAGGTGACTGATCTAAGGGCTGAGCTTGGCTCTGAGGGTTTTGCATTCATTTACTCCAGCTGTAAGGTTCATTCTGCTCATTTGTCTTGGTGCTCGTTCCAGCTCTACTCCGCCTTCCTTCGCACTTGAATCTATCTGTAAGATTGTGTTCATCAACCCGGGTTCAAGTACAGGTGCCTACCTGTCCAATGTTCAAGTAATTTATGTGTTCATGTAATTGTTCTATGTTTTTTTTCTTGATTTGTTTCATCTCCTTCCTCCTTAAATTATTTGCATCGTTATGTTCATGACTGTAACAATCTCTTTTTGTTTGTCTTCTGGTTGAAGGAGGAATGAGCACAACCAAGAAATTCCTGCTTACAGTATGGAATCGGTGAAGCTTCTCAAACTACCACCCTCTAGCGCTGTCCACTGGGTAAGCACCAATAATTCCGTTGAGAGATTCGTTGTTCTGAGTCATTTCGTTAAAGAAGGGTTAACGTATACAGAGCTGCCCGACTCAAGGGTTTATAGTTTTATTTTTTATTTTTATTTTCCAGATACAGGGAAAGCTCCTAGAGTACCCAGAACAGGGTTTCTCTTTGGTCCTTCTTCAGTGTTAAATTGGGTTTTTGGGGCCCAAATTACCTTGAATAGGGACTTGGCCACATTGGCGCACTTTCAGGCTTTTATCACCTTATGGCTAGTTCTGCCTTTTCTTTATGTGTACAAGCTACTTTGGGTCCATTTGTAAAGACTGTTAAAAGGATTATCTAGGACCGAGCCCTCTGTAGGTTTCTCCAGTTTATTTTGTTGTTGTCATTTTGTTATTTCCAGTTCTTGAAAGAGGACCTTGGGTCCATCTGTAAATGCTCAACCTAGCTAAACATGTCGAACTAAAGCCGAATCCTTAAGGCTTCTGATCATGTTTTTGTGAAACTGTACTTCTGGAAATGGAAATATAAGCCTCTAAAGTTTATAGTTGAATTTAATTTACTATTTCGGCTCTAGTGTACTGCTTTTGCGATATGGTTTTGGTTCTTATAAATTTCATGAGAGTCCAAGCTTTATTTACTCAGGGATTTATAATTGAAGTCTATCAAAACTCGGTGTTATATGGAAAATAATTAGTAAATTTCTCTGGGTTGGTGTCTTTCTACTTTGCGCATACATTTGTTTTACAATGATGTAGTGTGACTACCTTTTTATCTACTTATGGGTATGAATTATTATTCCTTCTCTTGTTATGGAATTTATGCATTTATCATGATACGATCTACTACTAGAGCTTATCATAGTTTATATGTATGTGAATCCTGAGACGGTATTGGATATGAGTACTGGCTCGAAATTGCATACTTCTTTCAAGTTATTTCTTAGATTTACTACAATTTCCCTTTCCCGCTATAATGGAAATTCTAAGGGGTTTAAGGGGGACATCTGCACCTACCTGGTATTCTCGGTGTGATCTATCTTCACTCTGATATTTCATTTTCTCTGTTTATTCACGAGGAAGTTCTCTTGTTCATCTAATTTGTTGTCTCTCTTTTCTTTCATGAGCAACTTTCACACCATTACTAAGTCTGTTGTATTTTCAAAACTCTGAGATAATAATTAATTGACTGTTCAAACAAATTCCACTACTATTACTTCCTATTTTAAATTTAGGAATACTTTTATACAGAACTACTCTACAGTTTTTTTTTTTGGGAATACAAAGAAAGGAGAACTAAATTTTCATCAAGCAGTCTTCCGTTATCCACAGAAGTAAACCCCTTTTCTCTTCTTTTCATTAATAATATGAAACACATGAGAGGTCATGCAGCAGATTCCTTCAGAGGTTTTCTTTACTTACCTAGTTTTTTTGATTTTGTAAAGAGCTCCTCGAAAGGTTCGCTTGGGTTCTCTACTATCTCTCGACCACCCGACCATGAGATTCGTCTTTCAGGACTAGAATCTCCCCATAGCTCTCTTGCAGGACCACTTTCCTCAGCAAGACGCTTACATCTAGTGCTTGGCTATCTGGTCATCACCAGACTTAGCCTTTTTTTTTTCTTCTACCTGTCCCTACAACGCAGATTTTGCCTCCCCTCTCTTTCTTTTCTGTGGAAACCCTTCCAGTTAGGGTTGTAGTCACAACAACTATCTTTTCCCAACTTCCTCCTCAAAAAGTTGCCAGCACTTTCAAAAAAAGATTCCTTATTTAAAAAAAATAATAATAAAAAGATTATTAAATTTCAAACAACTAATAATGTCATATTCAGTTTTGTCTTTTACCACAGTAAATTCAAATATTTACATTTTCTCGGGGCATCACATTTTCTTCCTTGATTAATTTCAAGCTCATATGTTCAACATGATTTTTATGTTTTTTTAAATAACTAGCTTTAATATTTGACGATAGATTTAACTTCATAGCATATTTTTAAAGTATTGAAATAGTTTAAACATTTTTACAAATGGTCTAATAAAAAATTGGTTATACTTTATGCTTACAATATAACATAATTCTCAACCATATTTTAAATACTTATTTAACCATGAAGATGGCTTTCTTTTACTTGTTGGGTTTCTTCTTAATCATTTGAAATAGTCTAAAATTTTGTCCTTATTGAGTATTGGATAATAGTTTTGAGGGCTCACGAGAATCATTTCAAAATTTAAAGAGCTTGAATAATATTACATAAATCAATTTTTAGAAACCTTTTATAAGTTGTTAGTGATGTGTGTAATCATTCGAGAACATGATGAAATCAATGAATAATAAAGTTCTTGCAATGGCATCCAATCATCAATAAACATTAGAACGTGAACATATGAGTATGAGCAAAGCGATTGAAGCCCTAGACACATCGAATCAAGGCCCAACATAAATCAATAATCAAGTTTAATAAGCCCTAGACACATCGAATCAAGGCCCAATATAAATCAATACTCAAGTTTAATACAAATTATCCAAAGCATGGACATAAATAATTATGAACTATACAAATTATCCAAACCATGGACATAGATAATTATGAACCCACGTGTATTAATGGTACAATTAAAAGAGAAGAAAGTCATTACTCTTATCTCTAGCATGTTTGTTGATTGGTCTAGAATTTAAATATTAGATGTTTATGGTTAATTATGTCAATGAAATTTATATAATTTTATATATAGAACAATAATATTCCACTTATTTATTTTGATAAATAAATATTTTATTCATGTGTTAAAAAAAATTATGACAATTGTAATATCTATTTTTATTATGGATGATGTTAAGGATAGATGTTATTAAAAAACACATTTATTACAATAAGTTAAACTATTTATTTTCGATAAAAATCTCTTTTAAATTTAGAGTAAAATCTAAAACTACTTTTGATTGGTTATGATATTATATTCTTTTCATTAAAAAAGTAGATTAATGATCCATGATCGAGGGGCATATGTCACTAGTTTTTCTCTTATGAGTTATCAATGGATTCTTTTAGGTGTAGTGGTTTTCCTTAAATAATGGTGATCCATATAGTACCTAATGGTGTGGTTTTCCTTAAATAATTATGATGATTAAATAAACCAAGTATCTAATGCCATAGATTGTGAAGTTATAAGGTTTTAATATTTTTAATTTAATCCAATTTACCTATTTATAAATGTAAAATATTTGTAATCTAATTTAGTTTCAATATTAATATTGATAAGAACTGATGCTAGTTTAAACAAGCATTAAGAATGCCATATATAAAGACTAGAATGAGAATATTAAAAAACATTAGAAAGGAAAAAAGAATTTAAAAGATGGAAGAAGAAAAATCATTAAGCATATATCACTAGACAACACATGTGTAATGATAATGAAGTTTAAAAGGAAAGAGGTTTTCTTGTTGCCTAAGAGATGCATTTATAGCATTCAAAGCCATAAAGAAAAGCATAATGAGCACCATGTTATGGAAGTCATTAAGTTTCTAACATTTTGTTTATGTGAGCTTGGAAGTGGGCCATGGAGCCTCTTCTAAGTAGCATTGGAGGACTGGATGTAAGAGAAAAACAACCTAGTGTATCTTAATCTTTAAGATAGCCTTCGGTAAGATAACAGCCAAGGTGTAACATTGCTTAAAGGAAGATAGCTAAGCATATTTGGTACTTGTAAGCCATGAGTGTATGGAGAGAAGTAAGTGAATCTTTGAATAAAATAATATCTCTAATCCCACAATAGGGGGAAGCATTTAAAAATAAAAATACCTTCAATATTAAGTTGAAAATCTTAAATATGACATACACATTGATATATAGGAATGTGGAGATATATGTCAATGTAAGTTTGGTAGGAGAAAACTCTAAGCATGTTGTAAGGTAATTAGAGTTTGGTGTTCTTCAATGGATGTTGAATCCAACACTATGTTAGAGTTCTACATTAAAGTAGCACTATTAATATTTAAAAGAAAATAATCCTCTAGGTGTAGGCTTTGTAAATATCAATATGAATTCCCTTGTTTATTTGGCCCTCAAAGGGATTAGAAACTTTAATTGAAAATCTATGTGGGGGTGGTTTGTTAATATCAAGCTTAATCAGGTGTTGTAATGTATAATATTTAACATACCAATAATAATTTATACCAAAACCCTCCTATGAGTACCTAAGAGCATAGTGTAGATATCTAAGATCACTTTGTGGGTTGCGCATCTATTTGACCCAATGCATCATCTTTTACCATATGAAAAGTCACTATATCCATGAGTGGATTTGCGCCATATTTCATAGGAATGCTAGCATAAGTGACTTGTCTCTGGAAAATGGCAAGTAATCTTCCTATTCCCAAAATTCACTTCTATTCAAAAGGCTTCATGATTGCTCTTAAATTGTGGTAAGCAATTTATCTCAATTGTGGAACTCTATTCTTTCTAACTTTATTTATTGTGATCCATTTATTTGGACTAGTATTTCCCATATAGTTTTTCCATCTGTTCTTGGAGACACATTTTCACTTTCTTCATTCATTTTCTTTCCCTATATTTTTGGAATGTGTTTTTTCCTGGTCAGTATAAAGAATAGTTTAAACATTTATGCCAAAAAACAAAAAATAATCATCTTGGTAGATTTCATTTAAAATGTACCTAAACCATCAAACTTCACCCTAGTACATAATTCAAGAATATTACACCTTTTCAGCTGGTTTAATGTTAACTTATTTTTATTATTTTATTAATTTTTAAATAGTGTTCGTTTAATTTTATATCTAAACGGTTTGGGATGATTTTGAATAAAAAAAAAATATTTAATCATTTTATTAATTTCTAATGCATATTAATATTAAATTAATTTAAAAATAAAATTTTATTGTTTTATTTTAATTTTTTTTTAATAATATTAATATTTAATATTTATAACATATTAGAAATAATTGTAATAAAAAATAAAATAAATAATTTTATTAGCCAAATGATTATTATTATCTTCGCTGAAGGCTGAATTGGTATACAAATTTTGTTTTTCCATCACAGCAGAAGAACCCTTCTTATCAATGTTTGAATTTTATTTTTTAATAAAAACGATTTCATTAAAAAATATGATCGGATGCTGCACGTGTGAATAAAGTTCGGAACGATAAAATGCTAATCACGACCACTGATTACGGTTACGGTATTCTAGGAATAGTTATTTTGACACCACTGATTACGGTATTCGTGATTTTGACACCGTGTGAATAAAGTTGGGATGGATAAAACCCTAATCACAGCCTTTTTAGGAATCGTAATTCCAACAATGCCGAAATTAAGGCAGTCAGAATTTTTTTTGAACATGCAGTGTAAATAACCTTCCAATAACCAGTTCCACGGAACAAGACGCAGATAACTGCAGAAATGAGTAGGTAACTGCAGAAATGTGAAGCGAGATAAGATAGAGTGACCGTTTATCTATTCAGTTATTTATTTTATACAGCAATCTTATCTAAAGTTCCATAAATCTTTCTGAGTTGAGTTGGTGAAAGTTATAAAGTTCCATTAAAATATTTTAACCATATTGCCATTTACTCATTGTAATGAGAACTAGAACTTGCTTACTCAGTAAACAGCCCACGCCCACGCCCTTCGACGCTGCCAGCCGCTTTCAGAGACAGCACTCCCTCAAAGGAGCGATTCGCTGCCAGAAATATGGAGGGCGCTGCCAGCGGCTTTCAGAGACCGCACTCCCTCAAAGGAGCGATTCGCTGCCAGAAATATGGAGGGCGGAACAGTGAAAAGTGGGGAGGAATATGAAGGATCTGATGATCTCAGACAAGAAAATGGAAATCCCCATGTAGTTAGATCATTCCCTTCTACCAGTTTTGCTCAGCCTACTCTATTCACCAGCAAAAACCCAGGTATAGAAGCTCATCATATATTTTTCCTTTACATATGTTGGCTTCTCTCTTTTTAAGAATTTTTTTCCATGTCATAGAATTTTCTGTTAGAAATGCTTTGGTATAATATTGATATTTTTGGAAAATTTGATTCGTGAACATCATACAATGATTTAAAGGAATAAAAATATTAACAAGAATTCGTTGAAATAAACACGGAGTGAACTAATCCATAAGATAATGATTAATAGATTTGTTTTAGTTATTACTAAATTTGTCCATGACTTTTATTTATACTTTCTATTCTAGAAAACAAATCCCATTAATTGGAAGGCTCCAAAAGAATTAGTTGTATAGGTTTGTCAGAGGTTTCTCTGGTAAACATTTTTGTTAAACGTTTTAAGTAATGTCAGACATGGCAGAGGCATAGCACTGTGAATTGAGTTATATAAAAGATCTCTGAGAAATTTTTAACTGTTGCAGAAAGTTTTCTGAAAGTCGTTTTTTGCAATATTAATGCCCTCATTTGTGCTCAGCTTTTCGTCCAGAGAAACTGTAACATTCTGATCTAATGGAATTTAACTAGATTTACTGCCCCCTCTATTAATGTATGGAAAGTCTGGTCTATACTGCAACCCTTCCATGAAATATCTGATAATTCTCAAATCCTTACAAACGCCCATTTAGAGTAGTTAATTTAATCTATAGTGTGTTTTGCATTTTTTTTCTAATGTAGATAAAGGAAAGCGACCTATTGAGGAGGAAGCTCCCGCAGGAAAATCTTACAAGTGCATGTATGGTCCAAAGACCCTTTCTCGATCACAAGGGTTTGGAGCTCACATAAACCGCCATCGCCAAGGTAAAACGTTACTCCTATGAATAATATTTTTGCAGTTGAATTTGCGGAAAAATTCAAATGTTTTTAGAAAATGTACTTTGTTGGGATGCATGGACTTCAGTAAATTAAGAAGACATAGAATTCAAAAAATTAAAATAAATATGTGTATGCATGAGTTTTTCATTCTAATCTAATATAACAAGATCTCTGTTTGAATCAAGGTTCATCACGGATCTTTTTTATTCAAGATTCATCTTAATCTGGATGTGTATATTTACAAAATCATGTATATTTCTTTCACATTGAGTATGCAGAAAGACAGGAGCAGTTGGATATTCCACTCAACCTTGTAAAAGGAGTCTCGTTCCAATCTAATTGGTAAGCTATTCTATTTTCAATTTGTTCTTTGTTAAATATTTTACATAAATCTCATAGAATTTTTTTTCCATTTAGTGGAAATGGACAGCCACAACATCCGTTCTCTATCTGAAATTCAACTACAATTTAATGGAATTCCAACTCTTGCTGACCCTTCCACCTCTGAACTTAAGTGGATTGCAGATTCCTCAAATATTTAGGAGTCGGACAGATATAAATGAGTTCAATATTTTAACAACAATGAAGTAATTCAATATTTTGACGGTGTTCATATCCCGATTCCAGAATATTTAAGGAATTTGCAATCGAACTTAAAAATGCCCCACCTCTACTTTAATCTCAGTTTATAACAATCGGAATCGGCGAAAAAAATAAAGAAATTCGTGTGTTCGATTGGAATATTCAATAATTCGATAAAAATTCGATCCGTGGTTAACCCAAATTCATAGTTCATAGTTGATGACATTCATAGTTTATAGTTGATGACAGCGAATTGTTAATTGCAGTGGCCCTAAACAGCGAGATCATAAAATTAGAATGAGGGTAGAACGTGAAATGGAAAATAATTGTAAGTAGAGAAATTTTCCTAATTTTCAATTTCATTGTTTTAAGATTTAAATATTTAAATGATAAAATCAGAATGAGTATAGACCCTGAAATGGAAAATAACTGTGAGCAGAGAATTTTTCTGATTTCAACTGTTTTTAATGGTTTAAATTGAGGACAGGATGAAATCTTGAAACTTGAGCTTTATAATATATTTAGGTCAGAAGAACAAGTTTAAAATTTAATTTTAAAATATTATATATTAATTACAAAAGGAATAAAAGAAAATTTTTTTTAAATATTATATATATATATATATATATACTAATATAAATATAATCATTAAAATATAAATTTTAAATATATATTAATTAAAAAAATAGATAGATCAAAAGATCTAGTTGATATAAGTTTAAGATTTATATATTAAATTTTAAATATATATAATTAAAAAAATTAGATAAGATCAAAAAAATTTAGTTGAGAGTTTTAAAATAAGAAAGATTTTAAAAATAACATATAAATATGATTAGTCTTAAGGGTTAGTTTAGTTGGTTGAAATCAGTGTCTTTCCATCCGGAGGTCACATGGTCCAATCTCCACCCAGAAGCCCTTGGGGTCAAGCCTTGCTAGTAGGCGTGGGGAGAAATTGCACCTTTAGGGTCGATCATGCATACAAAATAGAGTCACCCAACAATACAAAAGAGAAAGTTCTAATTAGGTTATTATATTTTTTCTTAAAAAAAGAAATAATAAATAATAGAGATAGAAAGGTCTATTCTTAAATAATAATGACTAATATATTTATCTTGAAATAGAAAAAAATAATATTTGAATAGTATAAAGTATATATGGTAATACAAAATTATTTTATAAATTTAAGTAATTGTCTATACTAAATTAATAGAATTATAAAATATAAATAATTAGAAAATATAATATCTATATATATGAATATATTTTTTATACGTTTAATCATTTCATATATATTATATAGATATGAACTAATAAGTAATGCCACTAAAAATTAAAAAATCAATTTCAAATTAAAAAATACATTATTTTTTTACACTTAAAATAAATTTGCAGGTGAATAATTTTGATCTCTCCATTCATAATAAATATCTATACTAATTTTTAAAAAATTCCATTTTCACAATTTAAACACTTCACCTTCAACCTAACAAAACACTTTCAACCTAACAGAAAAACACTTTGGTTATAAGTGACTCCCTCTGCGGGGTAAAAACCTCCATCTCCTAGTTTTATTTTAAGAATTCTTCCTTCTTGGGGCGTGTACTTTCAAAATTTAAATTGTTCGCCTTCTATCAAACTAAAGAAAGACTTTGGTTAGAAGTAAAATATACCTTCATTGATCGATGAATTTATTTAATAGGTTTAAAGTTTTGGCGAATACTTTTCCAGTCATATTAATAAATGTGGTTGTGTATGTAAAGAACTTACACTATTACATTGGTAATGTACATTGGTAAATATAATTGAAACAGTAAAATATACCTTCATTGATCGATGAATTTATTTAATAGGTTTAAAGCTTTGGCGAATACTTTTTCAGTCATATTAATAAATGTGGTTGTGTATGTAAAGAACTTACACTATTACATTGGTAAATATAATTGAAAAACAAGAATAGTAGTTATCATATAATAATAAAGAGCGTCTATTTTCATAATTTAAATTGTTGATCTTTGAAGAAACACTTTGGTTAGAAGTAAAATATACTTTCATTGGGTGATTTATGTCATAGATTTATTTGTTCCTTTATTTAGAAGTACCATATACGTTCATTGGTTGATAAATTTATTTCCTACATTTATTTGTTGTTGAACATTTTTGTGGTTGTATATATAAATCATTTACACATTCATATTTGAAAAAACATTATATTATAATAAATAAAAATTTATATTATAATAATACATATTATTAATTTATATTAATTATTCTTCACTACCTATTATTCCAATTATTTATATTACTAATTATTAATTAATTAATATAATAATAATAATAATTATTATTATTATTAATTTAAATGGTATTTTCTGGCTTCTGAAAAGATGGTCTTTTATGTCATTCGACGCGTCATTCTATTTCATAAATTTTGAAATGCATTTTAATTTAAGAATTTTCTGTTTATATGTTTTTCAATTTCTATTGGATTAAAATTCGACGTAACGGTTTATATTTATTCCTACATATAAATGCATTGTTAATTAGAAATGCGGAAGTTATAAATCAAAATCTATTACTGGTAACAACTATAGTTATTAAAGGCCATTTTTCCAAACGGTCAAAGAGATAATTGATTATTTTTCTACCGGCTTCATTTAATTTAAATATGAATTTATATATATATATAATATAATATATTATAGTATTATATATATATATATATATATAATCGAAAAAAATTAATAATATAATTATATTATTCTATATTATTTATTATATATCTTATATAATTTTATTGTTTTTTATATAATTTAAAAAACAATATTAAAACAAATATTTAAAAGTGTCTTTAAATTTTTTAATGTGAGATATGAAGTTCTTGGATATTGATCATAGATGGGAGGAGGTTTTTTGGATGTATTTACCATCTATAAAATGTGAGAAAGTATTTTAGGGTTTCTCATGCTTTTATTAGAAGTGTAGCAAATAAATAAAATAAAATAATATGACACAATATTTATTGCTTGTCTCAGTCCAATGTGAGAAAGATTTTTGTATGTAACTTAATGTGTAAAGAAAAATAACATAAAAATTAAACTAGCATAGATTTATCTTAATTCTGGATCTCCCAACTTGAGAAGGAGTAGCAAATTTGGTTTCACTCTAAAAGTACTTTGCATCTCAAGCGATTTGATCACATCATCACTTGGAATCTACCAGGGATGGAGAGGGATGAAATCTCTTTTCATTCTAAAAGTGGTTTGCATCTCAAGAGATTATCCCATCTTAACTTTGGATCTACGAAGCATGGAGAGGGATCAAATCTCTTTTCACTCTAAAAAAGGTTTGCATCTCAAGATATTTGATCCCTCTAAAGACCTACTAAGGTACCATGGATCTTAAGATGATAATTGTCATAAATTATCATATAATTTTAAAATAAAATAAATATATGATTTTAAAAGAAAACCAAATCTAAATTTAAAGCTCATTCTTATATATATATGAGCTTGGAGTATTTCCTAAATTTCTTTTGTTTGGTTGGATGTAAAGAATCTGGTTTAATGGTCCGAGATCCAAAGGCATCTCAACATGCAAGACTGAATCAGCCCCCTTAGGAACCACCATGGGGTATTCTAAGGGCATGATTTAATGGTGATGAGTTTGCGTGTATCTGATCTAAACCCGTTGAAAATGTTGGGTTTTGACAACTAAGTTATTATATAAATATATTTATATAATATATATATATATATATATATTATTATAATAATTTTCAATTTCTTTTTTCCAAAAAAACCATAGTTTTTTTTAAAAGGAATCGAAATTACATCAAAAGTACATTTTCCATATGCTTATGAGTATTTAGGATGAGAAACCTCTATGGCTCTAAAGAAGAACAAATAACTAAAAATAAAATAAAAATACAATGGTGAAGATCAAGTCATGTAAAAATGACTTACCTTCCCTCTTTTTCATTTTTCTAGACCTCCTACCATTCCCTTGATTTAGGACAACTCCTACCAAATAATTTTTTCTTAATGGTAGTTGTTCATGATCTGAATATGGGCTTTCTAGGGCATGAACTGGCCTTGTGCCCACTATCTAATCCTTCTTATGTGCCACTTTTATTTATTGTGTAATATTCCATTTGATTGATAGGGTCAAAATGGACAAAATTCACCTATGGTATCTGGTCATGGTATTTATCATGATACTTTTCCCATCGTATTTTCCTTCGTTTTTGGAGGGAAAATAATAAAATAAAATTTCTAGAAAGTCCATCAAACTTATAAAAAGGGCAGGAGCTAGGCATTTTGATCATTTGAGTGGCTTATTCTAATGTGTCTTATTGAGAACTTGAAATAGCTAGTTGTAGTTTTATCCCGAGAGACATTGAGATATCATCATGGGAAAAAGTGCGCTTTAGAAGGTCTTGAGGCATTCATTAGTGGAGGGAATCACTAATCAAAGCCACAACGAGGAGACTTGTAATGACCCCGGTAATTCACAAAATTACTTCCCTGTTAATATAGTTATGATTATATATATATATATATATTAATATAAGGAGTTGTCCTATAATGCGACTTTTGAGATTCCGGTGACTAATCGCGGAAGAAAATGAGGTTAAATCTTGAATTTTTACCAGTTAGAAATGGTTTTTTAACTGCATTGGATTCCAGCGCTAAAAACCCTGGGAGCCATTGATTGTGCAGAATAGCTATCAACTGGGTTCAATGAATTGCTGCCGGATTTTTGACCGGAAAATCCGCCGGAAAGGCTTTCAAAAGTCGCGTTTATCGCTAACTTGCATAGATATATATATATATATATATTATATATATATATATATATATATTTATATATATATATATATATATATATATTATTTAGACAAGGATTTTGTTACTTTGCTGTAATGATTGGAAATATTATTAATACAAATTTATAATTGGAAATATTATTAAGCAGAATTTGAACATGAATTAAAAGAAAATTACATTCAGAACTTTTAGAAGGAAGTATTCTTTTATTGATATTGGTTTCTTTTTATAATTAATATCTATATTATATCTATATATATATATATATTATTATATTATATATATATATATTATTATTATAATAACAGTTGTCAAGAAGGGAAGAGAAACCCTAACTGTTTTTGCTCCTTCCTTAGAAAGGATAGAGGGAACCGGGCTATTAGGGAATAGACGGAGGAAGGAAGGAAAACATGTTATGTTTTTGCTCCTTCCTTAGAAAGGATGGAGGGAACCAGGCTATTAGGGAATAGACGGAGGAAGGAAGGAAAACATGTTAAGTCTGGTAGGGACCAGATAACATGGCACAAGTTGTGCGTTAAAGAAATTGCTGGAGACAGTGGTCTGGAAGTAAGCTTGGGGGGAGACATAATTCGAGTAATTAGTCTCGTGGTCGGGAGGATTGAAAAGCAAAAGCAGTTTCCTGTTCCTAAACCTGAAGAGGTGTGGAAGTATACAGGCGAATAACACAGGTAAGTATGCCTGTGGAATTTCATACAGTGAGAGAGTTTGTATCATTTGGTTAAACAAATAAAGGCTTAGCAGTAATCTGTGAAAGAAACTGACACGAATTCTATTCAGAACTATTATATTGGAGCTAAATGAATATAGAGTAGCTTTAATTATTCGCTAGCCTCAGGTAACTCCTCAATGATAGGAGGGTAACCGAAAGAGCTGTAAGCGACAAATGAAACAGTGAAAACATTTGTAAGAAATGTAGGCTATAATAAACAGAGCCAAATAAGAAAAATATTCCAGACTTTTTCGAAGACCAGACAAGCAGAATAAAAGACCTATAAAAGGAAAGACAAGAGGAAAACCCTTATTCAACTAGACGCAACCGTAAGAAAAACTGAAGTAAATTCCTTCCAAATAAATAAATCTCACAGGAACTCGAATCATAATTTACAGAGTAGTATTATGTTTTCAGATGCTGTGGAAAATTACCATATATACCATGACTGAGTAACTAGAACTAAATGAATGCCACAAGAAATCGTGATTCAGTATCACTCTATGCGTGCTAAGACGGTTCCACTGAAAATACATAATAACCAAAGCCTGAAGGGCGATAACTTAAACATTAAATGATCCAGGTGGATGTTGGTGGCCACCCACCTATCCCATTTGGACCCCCACAATTGTCTCTTTCAGCATTTTCAGTTTCCTTAATTGTAGCACAACTTACTATTTTTAGCAGTTTTTCGGTTCCTGAACTTCCGGAGCCGTTTTGAGGCCCTAAACGACGTTTTTTGGGGAATCCGGGGGCAACATGGGTCCATG
>APFE030404278.1:0-13349 GCA_000404065.3 Pinus taeda
CCTTAGTACTTATTAGTTAATATTAAAACTTGAAATATATTAATATATATGATATATATGTAGCACTAATAATGTAATGAGTGTACATGATTTTACACTACTTCATATCCAACGACTTCTTCTTCTTATACATGGTCAAACCCCTAAATCTATACAATCTAACATATGTGAGACATTTTGATGCTTATCATGTACTCATGAATGATGATCAACAAAATGAGGTTAACTTCCTACTTTGATTTTAAGTTCCTTTGCTTCCTTTTTTCACTTCATATCATATATAGAGTTTTGAATTTTACATAATGTCCTCAAGCGAGATTGACCTAAATAGCTATTGACATTTTGAATAATCACCATTAATTCATCTTATATATATACATTTTTAACTATTCACATCAATATGGTGCCAACCTAGCCATACCTTCTTACCATACCACATATGTATTTCCAGAAAGTTTTGATTATCAAGGAAAATATAAATTTGAGTCTCTTAATCTATCTTAAAGTAACCTAATCTACATATATTAGTAATAATATAATAATGTGATAACCGCTTGTCTTAATATAATAACCACTTGTGTTACAATTAAATGACAAATACCATTTAATTTCAAATTATATAAAATTATATCCATTTTTTCCCGTTTATTATACCATCTAAGTACTATGCTTAATAACGTTTTATATCAACATTTTAAAAAATAATCTTTATTAATCACTTAGATATTTAATTAAATATAATATTAGTTAAAGAAATATATTACTAAATCAACACTACAGATAATTTAAATTTGTCAACTAAAATATAGATTATTTACATGTAACTTCAACTATCATACAATTTAATTTAATTTTATATTATTGAAAAGTACCTTTTATTTTTAAAACAAGTTTTCAAAACAATTGTAATGCCGTGCTTAAAACAAGGTGGCATTGTTCTTATGATACCATATATGCATATATCTAAGATATGTATAATTATATATATATATATATATAACTATAACTATACTCTATATATAGATATATATATATACATATAATATGGTATACAAATATATTATATAGTAAAATAGTAAACTATAATATACCTATACTATACTAACTTTATACTTAGAGGATTACTATATACTATTATATATATATATTTGTCATGCATGGCACATGCATGTGGTTTCTTGGTCATGATATGTCATTGGCATGGAGGATTCCTTGGATTGACAGTGGATTTGCCTAGCCTTTCCATTTTCTCCATAGCCTTGGCGTTGTAGGTTTATTATTCCGCAAGTTGTGAGGAAAACGTTAAATGAGTGCATAAGGGTTGTGGATCCAAAGACAAAAAGGCCTAGTTATAAAACTCGAGTCAAGAGATCGTGATTTCGAAAGTTCTGATCAAGGGAAGGCTAGGGTAGGGGTGCTATTAAATTTGATGAAGCAGTATGTAAAAAATGATGTTGTGAGCATTTGAAAGGATGTCCTAGATTACATCGAGTATATGGTTGTTTCTTATATATTATGCACTTACTCTACCCTTTCTTCATGTGTCTTGGTGCTTGTTGCGTCGGATTGATTTGCATGAATTTCTTGAGTGATTGGTGGTTGCTTGGACTTTCAGCAAGGTAATAAATCAGATAATAAATGGCCAACCTTTTTTTTGTTGTTTAGAGTATATGAGTATATTTTTTTATTTTATGAGGATTTAATCATTCATATATATATATATTACAAAGGTGGGCTTTACAAGAAAAGCATCGTAGTTGCATACACATCGGTCCATGAAATTAGGATTAACTGATATAGATATGCTAAATATACATATGAGTGGGCTCTTGAGCAGGACACGCACTTTCGATTGGAGCCTCACCATCAGTATGAACCCCAAGTCATCTAAGGTGGAGTGCATGCAGCTCCTTTCATGGGTTGTACATGACCTTGTATCTAGAATCATTGTCTCATTGTGAATTGATTTGTGATTTTTAAACATTGGTTCTCATTTAGGCCACATATAGTGCACCAACCGCTTTGGCATTATGTGATGCTATAAAGTGTTTAATTATATTCTACAATTTATCTCAAAGATTTAAGACATAGTCATTCAAAATTACTTTTGCAGACTTCTCACATGCTTTATTCTTATTCTGTTCTTACTGGAAATACATGTGGACAGTTTTATTTTTGAAGGCAGAGAAGGTTGAGAAGCTCTCGGGTTTTGAATAGGTTTTTTTGTATTGCCCCAGAAGGGTCTTTAAATATTGTTTTTTTTTCCATGTTTAGTATGATGGAAATTAAAAGTTCCAAGGAGTGAAATCGAACCTAGGAAAAATGAACCATTATGCCAACCACTAGCTCCATGAGGATGCACACATATACCTCAGAATAGTTATGATATTATGGTAGGAGAAACTTTGAAAGATGATTTTCAACTAAATTTTTTGGGGAAATAGGATTTATGTTATCATAACTCGTGAAATAATATTTATTATAGATTAAGTAACTAAAGAATAGTACTTGTTGAATGCAATATTCAGAAATATGAAAATCTTGAGAAATACAAAAAGCTCACTATCATATATAGTTTAATGGTAACGCAAAATGTTGTTACTTGTGGTTTATAATCTATAAAATCAGATTTCCTGTTTGACCTCTTAGTCACCCGGGTTGTTTCATAGTGTCTAATGTCAGTGATAATGAAGTCATATGTCGATTACAATTCACTTGTAGAGAATATTGCCTCTTCAATATTCTAGTGAGTCGTGTCAATCTCTTACATGAAGAGTAAATTGGCCTCAACACATGGCATGGATTGGATTTATTTTCTACAAGGATAATAATTTGGCTTAAGTGTTGTGTGTGTTGACAACTTAATATCTTTTGTTATTGTTGAACATGAGCTCCTTAAATGAATCATTACACATTGGCCTCCACACATGGAATATTATTACACACACATCATCAAATTTTGCTTATGCTAATACTCTCGTGCTTAGTGATTGGTGATTGTATTCAAGGGTTTCAATAGTTATAAATTGACCCTCAATTTGTGTTTTAGGGTGTGGCCATCCTCCAAGCATGAGAACATGACCCCTTCCTCTAGTCGAAACAACTTGCCAAGGATTTTGAAACTTACAAAATATGTGGCTTCTCAATTCCTCTTCATGAGATTGAGTCACCTGTTCCATAAAGGAATTCATTGTTAGAAGTTGGATGGGTTTGGCCCTAGCACAATCACTAGTTTTGCGATAAAACCAATCTGGTGAGAGGATATTCACAAACTTTCCATTATAATTTTAAACTTTAATCAACCCTTACAAATGTGGTGAAGTTAAACCCCTTCCTTTATTTCATTGGTTAAGTACAATAGACTTTATGAGTCTAAACTTTAATCAACCCCGAGTAATGTGGTGAAGTTCAACCCCTTCCTTTATTTCATTGGTTAAGTACAATAGACTGAGAAACCTTGGCCTAGCAAGACAACTAGCTCAACCCTCTATGTCAGCAACAAATGATCTCAACCTTGTAGATCTACAATGTGACCTTAAAATTAATGAGCATGTCCTTGTAAATTAATAATCTCACCCACCGAATAAGCACAATAGAATGAAGCAATTTGGCCTCTTGAATAGATCTTCAACCTCCAAATTAAAGATTTGGGCTTGGCAAATGTTAGGTTGGCTACGGTGCATCTTTCAACATCAAAACCAATGATATTCAGTTAGGTTGTCTTTCAACATTGAAACAAATGATCTTCAATTAGGGTAATACATTAGCTAATTTAGGGACACTTATATGCTAATTATACAATAATAATAATATATATATGTTACAATATACATACATATATATTAATACTAATATATATAATTAATATATATTACTTAGTATAACGATATATATATTACTATATTACTATATATACTTTACTATATATAGATTAGGTAAACTATAATATACTATAAATATATAATATATTTTCTATACTATTATATATATAGATATATACTCATGAATATTATTAATGTCATTGTGGACTCATTTTGAGGGTCAACGATATTTTTAGGAAAATATTCTCCAATCAATTTTTTTCAAAAGTTGTTAAAATATTTTCCTGGGATTCATGGAAGTGGAGATTCATGCAAGTGAGTATACCTAAAAGAGTCACAACATAACTTAGAATCTATCCATGGATTACTTGATTCATAGGCCATTGAAAGTCACCATGTCATCTCTTTATCATATTAGTTAAGTGATCAACCCTCCTACTAAGAAGCTTTTTGATGACCAAAAGTATGGTTTCATTTAAAAAGAAATAAGCCTACAAATCCCTCACCTTTTTAGTTTTCCTTTTTCATGCCTTAATTGGATGCATTTCTTTAGACCCACAAAAGAATATTCCACATCACCTCATCACAAATTCCTTACTTTGTAAGTACAACATCTTTTGACAATTAATTGAGATATCACTCATCCCCACAAGAAATCTTTTGGACCACATTTATATATATGATGGACTTATTATAGAAATATATACTTAGGTTATAAGATACTTTATTTATATATATATATATATATATATATAATATAAACGTATCTATAACCTAAGTAATATTCTAAATAAGTCATCACATATATAAATGTGGTCAAGATAATATATATAAATATATATATATATATATAATATATAATAATAACAATTATAATATTATAGGAGATCCTATTTATATATAATAGATATATAAAAGGTTATATATATATTATACAATATATCATTATAATATTAATATCTTATAATATATAAATAGGATATATTATAATGATATATTTATCTTATATTTTTAATTTATATATATTATTAGGATAATTGTGAATAGATGACTTAATAGAATAATTAAGATTTACTATAGATTATAGATTAATTTATATGGGATAGAATAGCATTTAGAAGACACTGATGGAAGGTTCTATGTCATTTAGCATGAAGAATTCTGAAGGGTTCTGCAACATTTAAAAGGAAGTATGAAGCTTTCTACAAAAGAAGGAAGTGGGTAGGAATTTTGAGGTCTAGTTTTGAAAAAGGCTGTAGTGACTTGGGAGAGTTGCTGGAATATTAATCGATTAGTTAACTTGGCATTGTCTATCATCGTGAGATTTTCTATCATCAAAAGGGTATGTAGGGTTAGTTGGTAGAGTAACCATTGAACCGCAGGCAGGTTATGAGTTTAACTCTTAGTGATTGTAATGTTTTCGCGTTAGTAAAATCATATACTTATCCACTGTGAGCCAATAAAATTACTAAGCATGAGGCAAGAACATGCTAAACCATGGTGAAAATTTGGGTCCCTTGCCCAGCACAAACTCAAAATTGAGGGTTGTTTTAAGTGAGAAACTCCAAAATGAAACACTAGCAATTAGTTTCAAGGAATGTCATACCAAGTCTAGTTTAGATAATAGATTTTAGAAAAGTTAGAGGGGCAGTATGCAAATTGGACACTCCAAGGGAATCCATGGATTGAGCTCTTTGATCCCAATTTGGCCAAATGGGATCTAGCATGAGCTAGATAAATAATTATTTCCAGAAAACCTCAAAGGCAAACCATAATCTGCAAGCCAAACCATAATCACACAAGAGGATATAACAACAAATCTAGAGATCAATGAATAAATTGCTTGCCTAAAATCCCTATTGCCATTAAGTTATTCCTTCTCCTATCCTTCTTAAGTGGGATGAATGATTCTGCACTTTGCATTCTTCAAGGGGGTTAATTTGTGATGCAAGGAGCAACCAACACCAAAGCAAGCGAACGCAAGCCATGGAAGAAAAATAGAATTAAAGCCGATTTAAAGCAGAAAAATAGATTTAAAGAGGATAAAGGAGATTTAAAGCAGATTTAAAGCATGCATGCATGAAGCTTTTGTGGAGAAAAGGAGGAGAGGATAGGATTGATCCTTCCAAAAATTCTTATATAAATGTACTGTGATAGTATGTGATATATATTGCTTCTGTGAGGAAATTGTGAGTGAGCAAGATGTAGTCGAGCGTGAGCTCGTTTCTAAGGGTGAAAGGCCTTACCATGTAACTGTTCTGCATAATATATGATAATATGTTTAGTGTTGTGTACGCCTGTGTAGATATATAAATAAGTTAATTTGTATATTGTGAGCTTGTTAATCAACCATCGATCACTTTAGTGTCGATGGCGATCCAAATATCATGTATCTGTTGTAGGTGATTGATTGTTGAAGACAATGTGCAACGAGTGTGCACCATCCGATTTTGGAATGGGACAATTAAATCGTCCAACCATGATAGGCATATACACATCCGGTATACGGCGGACGGATACACAGTGATTATAGACTCGCCATTGCATTCCATTGATTGGGCGAATCAATACGTATTTTGAAGGTAATTGGTAGATCTCAAGTTATTAATAGACTCACGAGCTTCATCAAAACAAGCCCATTTCAGTGTGACTGTGAGTATAACTTGACGGTGGCGCCGCTATAATTCTAGTCTATGTGTGTATGTATGAATTGTAAAGTTAGAATTATAAATGCAAGGCACACACCACTGTTTCTTCTCTGCCTGTACTACATGGGAATTGCTGATTGTGGATTGAAGATTATCTTGATTGATGGCTTTTCACAAACCTGAAAACACGGGGACCAGTAATCAGAGTTTGCGAGAGGATTGTTCGCTTTTGAATGAGTATATGATTTTAATGAAGATCCATGTCAATAAATTAAAAGGTTTTAAGTTTAAAACGCTTCCAATAAGGCTCAGTGGGCCATAACCCACAAGCCGAGGTTCGAGTTTGTAATGGAATTGGGATTTTGGACTTACCCCAAGATCACATCCCATGAGTTTGGTATCAGAGCAGTAAAATATTCTGCGGAAGGAGGTACAGTTCTTAATGAAGTATGAATAGGTATGGTCTTTATATTTTGTGTAGGTAGCAGTAGAAGAAGTGAGAAGATTGCAATAGCCTAGAGCGTTTACCAAAAGACCAAGGCCAGAGGAGAGCTTGGTGAGGTAAGAGGCAGCAAGGAGGAGCTTGTTGTTGCAGAGGTAGATTGCAGCTCACAATTTAAAGATATTACGAAGACCAGCATATGACGAGGAGGTCATAAATGTTTGTGCCTCGGGAGTGTGATGCGGGAGCAACCAACACCAAAGCAAGCGAACACAAGCCATGGAAGAAAAATAGAATTAAAGCCGATTTAAAGCAGAAGAATAGATTTAAAGAGGATAAAGCAGATTTAAAGCATGCATGCATGAAGCTTTTGTGGAGAAAAGGAGGAGAGGATAGGATTGATCCTTCCCAAAATTCTTATATAAATGTAATGTGATAGGATGTGATATATATCGGTTTTGTGAGGAAGTTGTGAGTGAGCAAGATGCAGTCGAGCGTGAGCTCGTTTGTAAGGCTGAAAGGCCTTAGTATGTAGTTGTTCTGCATAATATATGATAATATGTTTAGTGTTGTGTACGCCTGTGTAGATATAGAAATAAGTTAATTTGTATATTGTGAGCTTGTTAATTGACCATCGATCACTTCAGTGTCAATGGCGATCCAGATATCATGTATGTGTTGTAGGTGATTGATTGTTGAAGACAGCATGTAGCGAGCGTGCACCATCTGATTTTGGGATGGGACAATTAAATCGTCCAACCATGATAGGCATGTACACATCCGGTATACGGCGGACAGATACACAGTGATTATAGAATCGCCATTCCATTCCATTGATTGGGCGATTCAATACGTATTTTGAATGTAATTGGTAGATCTGAGGTTATTAATAGACTCACGAGCTTCATCAAAACAAGCCCATTTCAGTGTGACTATGAGTATAACTTGACGGTGGCGGTGCTATAATTATCGTCTATGTGTGTACGTATGAATTTTAAAGTTAGAATTATAAATGCAAGGCACACACCACATTGCCTTTCGTGTGACGACCCTGTTTCTTCTCTTCTTGTACTGCATGGGAATTGATGATTGTGGATTGAAGATTATCTTGATTAGATGGCTTTTCACAAACTTGAAAACTCGGGGACCAGTAATCAGAATTTGTGAGAGGGTTGTTCGCTTTTGAATTAGTATACGATTTTAATGAAGATCCACGTCAATAAATTAAAAGGTTTTAATTTTAAAATGTTTCCAATAAGGCTCAGTGGGCCATAACCGAGGTTCGAGTTTGTAATGGAATTGGGATTTTGGGCTTACCCCAAGATCACATCCCATGAGTTTGACTTTTGAAACTTCCAACTAAAGGTTCACCTAAATTTAAGGAGGGTTTCTTAAGCTCGATGCAGAACTTCTTAAGTGGAGTAGTTTATTCTACCTTAAGGTTTATCATAAGTTCAAAAATATAAATATAAAGCTATGTTTTTTATTTCCATCTTTATTTTTCCATATAAATATAAAGTTATGTTTTTTATTTCCATCTTTATTTTACCATAGTATAAATATAAAGTTAGGTTTTTGCTTTACATTCTTAATTTATTTTCTTTAAAGGATAATTTCGTATGCAATAAGGGAATATCGACCTAGTTCGACCCTAAAATAGACGCAATCGAAAGCAATTAGCGGGTAAAAAACAATAAAATAAGAAAACCCTAGGTTTGGGTTAGGTTAGGTTTGGGTTAGGTTAATTGGAGTTAAGAAAAAATAATTAAAAAAAAAGCCCATACGATGGTTATTGGTTATTTGGGTGATCAATCAGGCTATAAATATATGGACTCATTGCCCTTACCTCATATCGCTCATCTCATATTATTCGACCAAAAGTTCGTTCATACTTCTCTAGTTCGCTTCGCTTATACAAAGAGAAATTCAGTCATTCCTTTGTATTCAGATCATCTTTTATTCGGATCATCCATTAGTTGGGGAACCATGGCCACAGAAAGGAAGGTGACTTTGAAGAGCTCAGATGACGAATTGTTTGATGTAACTGAGGCTGTGGCATTCGAATCTCAGATGATCAAGATCATGATCCAGAACACTGGCACGGCCAATGTTATTTCGTTGCCAAACGTTTCTAGTAAGATACTCTCGAAGGTCATCGAATACTGCACGTACCATTTCCAGGCTCAGAAGATAGCAGATGAGAGATCGACCATTTCTGACGACGAAATCAGGAATTGGGATCAGGAATTCGTTAAAGTCGATGTGGGGACTTTGTGCGGCCTTCTCTTGGTATTCTGTCACAAACCCTTATTGAATTAGGAATTTGATGATTTAGTATTCTTTGAAAGCCTAATTTAATTATGATTCCGAGGTGTTGTTACTTTATCAGAAAACTTCATTTGGTACGAAAATTATTAAGGATTCTGTGGTTTCGTAAGGATTCAGTGACTTGCTATCTCTTTCAGTGACTTGCTATCTCTCAAGAAACCCATTTAATTAGGGTTTCGAGTTTTCTCTGTGTTCACATTCTAGATTTTCTCTTGTGGACATGCGGTTGGGGTTTTCTGCGAAAGTTTGCAGGGTTTGTGGACTGCTGGCCTGTTTGAGGCATTCTATCTTAGGCTTTTTGAAATCTTAGAATTGTTCAATAATCTTGAGTTTATTTTTAATGGAGATTTTGGGGCATGTAATTTGAGACTTCTATGAAATTTGGGGCATGCAATTTGAGACTCTTATCAAAATTTTCAAGGTTTCCTGCAATCCAATTCCACAGATGTTTAAGATGTGTCTTTTTTAGTGATTGAATTAAAAAGTTTTTCTTTTTGATACTAGGTTAGAGCTTTTTTTTCATTGATATCTTTAGATAATCCAACTTAGGGCTTCTTTATTTCTGGTATTTACTTAGTTTGTGATTTAGTCAAAAAAAAATTATAGTTCTCTTATTCCATTGCTCTTCTTTGAACTTCCTGGTATTGCAGATGGGAAAACTTTGTTTTCTGAGTAATTGATGTTTTTCTGGGCACATTTGTCAGGCTACAGATTTTGTTTTCATTGTCTTCTTCAAAATCCTAATATTTCCAGTTAGGATTCTTGCTCTTATGTAATCAAAAGGTTTTGAAAATGTATTTGAATTTTTTGAAAGCTATTTTTCTGTGTATTCTTGAAAAATAAAATATGAGGATTCATAGTCTCTTTTATCATAGGCTTTTGGTTGTATGGAAAACTAATATTTTTTTCATTTTCTACTTTGAGTGTTTACTAATTTCCTGAAATGGTGACAACTTGCTTCAGAATCTCATTCTCTCATATTTTATGGTTTCCACTGGTTATTAGAACTGATTTCTCAGATCTCCAATTCTAAAGTTTTTTTATTTTCCTGGTTAATTTCCAAGTTTAATTTCCAGGTTTTCCCTAAATGGGGACAACTTGCTTCAGAATCTCATTCTCTCATATTTTATGGTTTCCACTGGTTATTAGAACTGATTTCTCAGATCTCCAATTCTAGAGTTTTTTTATTTTCCAGTTTAATTTCCAAGTTTTGTTTTAGGATTCTCATTTTTATGCCATCAAAATTTTGGGAGAATGTACATGCAATTTTCAGAATGTATTTTCTGTGTATTTTTGAAAAGCAAAATGTGAGGCTAAGTGCAGATTATCATTGGCTTTTGGTTGGGTAGAAAACTAAAAATTTTCTTATTTGTTGTTTTGAGGGGTGTAATCTAACTGAATTTCCCCCCACCAAATGGTTTGGAACCTCTCAGTATAGTTACCTATAGCTTTTCCAATAAATCGAGGTTCATCAAGTAATTGTTCTTTTTAATATTTGTTATTTTTTAAATGTCAGAAATCTAATTTGGAGGATTGTTTCAAATGTTTTCTGAGAACGTTCTATTATCGCTGTTTCCCTCTAGTCCCATTCCATGTAATTGATTCTACGATAGCTTCGCCGCTTTGTTTAGTAATGGTGTGCACATTTATATGCCTGTCCAGGCTATAGCTACTTCTGTATATTTTACGGAAAGTTTGGCTTATTAAACTTTTTGCGTTTTTGCAGTCTGCTTATTACCTAACCATCAAAGATCTGCTAGATCTTACATGTCAGACAATTGCCGACATGATACGTTAAACTTTCAACATAAATAATGATTTTACTCCTGAAGAGGAGGAGGTCAGGCGTGAAAATCAGTGGGCCGTAGAATGCTTTTAGGAAATTGGTGCAAAAACAGTATATATATTTATGTGCCATGGTGTTTGGTTTTATTGTAGTCGAGAATTTTTTTAGAAACTATTAGTGGTAGACTTTTTTTGTTTTGGATATCAACTTGTTGGACTGGATTTGAACTTTAAGGATTATGGTTTGTTCCAGTTGAATCATGTTGTAAAGATCTCGGAGCAATTCCCCTTCAGTAGTATTGGGTTTCTTGAATTTCAGATAAATATTGCAACTATTTTGCTGTCAACCGTGTAGCGAGATGGGTTCCAATTGCATGGTTTTAACATTTTGATTGTTTTAAATTTATGTGCACGGGAAGGCTTTTCCATTTTTAATTTCCTTGCTATTATTATTGCACGAATGAATGCGCTCAGTTTAGGGTATTAGTGCACGAAGGAATTGCCTCAGTTTAGAGGATTATTGCAGACTTAAAGATTAATTTTAATATATTTTAATAGACTTCAAAGATTTATTGAAATGTGACTTACCATGTACTGTAACAACTCCTTCGGTAGTATTGGGCTTCTTGAATTTCTAATAAATATTGCATCTGTAGTTGTATGGGCTCCAATTGCATTGTTTTAACATTTTGGCTTTTGTTTGAATTTATGTGCACTGGATGGCTTTTCCATTTTTAGTTTCCTTGACATTGTTATTGCACGAAAATGGGCCTAGTTTAGAGTAATATTGCAAGAAGGAATGGCGTAAGTCTAGAGAATTATTGCACGAAGGAATTGATGGGTATTTTTGCAATGGGAAAATACCAAAACCAAACATTAAATAAACACAGAGTCAATGCTCTGTTTTATTTCTCTACTCCACGATCTTTTGTCCACATGGAAGCCTTAAAAAAAATTAATTAACAGAGTATTTCACTACCATAAAATGATTTCTATTCATTAAAATGGAATTACTCAGACATATTCATCCTCTTTAGAGAGATTCACCAAAACATTACAAAAGAAATTACTCTGTCTTCTTTGAAATTTTACACCACTGTGTGTAAATATTTCATTTACATTCACTGCTATGTGAAAACAAAAACTACAGGGATTTACTCTGTCTTCTTTGAAATTTTACACCATTGTGTGTAAATATTTCATTTACATTCACTGCTATGTGAAAACAAAAACTACAGGGATTTACACATTTAACTTTTTAATGATGTGTGAAACAATTCATGGTTTTGAAACAAATTACCCCTGGTTTTCTTCATTCAATTCTCCTTCTTCTGCACTACTATGCATTCTTTTTCTTACATCACATTACAAACCAAAATGAAATCTTTACTCTGGTGCACTCTCTTTTTACATTTCAATCCCAAAGAAAAACATTCATGCACTTTTGTGCGTTCCTCCCCTGCAATACAACATTTTCTCTCTGGTCTTTTTCAGGTGTTGCGGACTCTCTGTTTTCTATTTTCACCGTGTGCGATTACACCATTGTTTTCACATTGCAATCCCCCTCGTTTTTCATTGGCTGCTGCGAGCCCACACATTTTAGTTCTCCCCGTGTGCGATTACAATATTACTCAAATGGAGTCAACGCTTGAACATTTCATATGCACGAATAATAAAATAAAATAAAAAGCTTACATTGTATTTTACCCCATACTTCGTATTAACGCGCCGCAGGTAAAACATTAAAAACTTCACCTGAAACATGTCATTGCATTAACATAAGGTATGGTTCATAACGTATGGTCTACACTATATTAATTCTCAACAGACCCGTATGTACTTTGAAGATTTTAACCGGCGGAGAACTTTCCCTTGAATCGGACGGCGGAGAACTTTCCCTTGAATCGGACGGCAAAGAGGATTCCTTTTAATCGGACGCATATCAGACAGGGGTTGTCGACTGACATTTATCGTCCGATAAATTTCAGGGGGTGATGTCACCCCAATCCACGTGTTTGCACCAAATCGCATCGGAGCTCCTCGCACGGAAACAACTTGAAGCCAAAAGGTGATGCGATGACCTACCGGCAGTTTATGGTTTTCTGCTGGGTGGTTTCGGCGTGCGTTGACTGCTGACCCGCGCACACAGGGGAAATTATAATTTCAACACTCCCCTTTAATTTCACCTACTGGGCATTCGTTCATACCCAGACACTTCCTCAACTCCTTGACATGCTGCTGTTACAAAAGAGTCTTCCTCTTAACAGAGGGATTCACCACTGTCTATGCTGAAAAGCATCTTCCTCTAAACTAGAGGGATTCACC
>APFE030404278.1:16832-90625 GCA_000404065.3 Pinus taeda
TTTTACACCACTGTGTGTAAATATTTCATTTACATTCACTGCTGTGTGAAAACAAAAACTACAGGGATTTACACATTTACCTTTTCAGTGTTGTGTGAAACAATTCATGGTTTTGAAACAAACTACCCCTCGTTTTCTTCATTCACTTCTCCTTCTCCTGCACTGCTGTGCATTCTTTTCCTTACATCACATTACAAACCAAAAAGAAATCTTTACTCTGCTGCTGCACTCTCTTTTTACATTTCAATCCCAAAGAAAAACATTCATGCACTTCTGTGCGTTCCTCCCCTGCAATACAACATTTTCTCTCTGGTCTTTTTCAGGTGCTATGGACTCTCTGTTTTCTATTTTCACGGTGTGCGATTACACCATTGTTTTCACATTACAATCCCCCTGGTTTTTCATTGGCTGCTGCGAGCCCACACATTTTAGTTCTCCCAGTGTGCGATTACAATATTACTCGAATGGAGTCAACGCTTGAACATTTCATATGCACGAATAATAAAATAAAATAAAAAACTTACATTGTATTTTACCCCATACTTCCTATTAACGCGCCGCATGTAAAACATTAAAAACTTCACCTGAAACATGTCATTGCATTAACATAAGGTATGGTCCACACTATATTAATTTTCAATAGACCCGTATGTACTTTGAAGACTTTAATCGCCTGAGAACTTTCCCTTGAATCGGACGGGGGAGAGGATTCCTTTTAATCGGATGCATATCGGACAGGGGTTGTTGACCGACATTTATCCTCCAATAAATGTCAGGGGGTGATGTCATCCCAATCCACGTATTTGCACCAAATCGCATAGGAGTTCCTCGCACAGAAACAACTTTAAGCCAAAAGGTGGTGCGATAACTTACCGGCCGTTTATGGTTTTCTGCTGGGTGGTTTCGGCGTGCGTTGGCTGCTGACCCGGGCGCACACGGGAAATTATAATTTCAACAGGAATCGCCTCAATTGAATGGCCCCAGTTTAGAGTATTATTGCACGAAGGAATGGCCCCAGTTTAAACGATTATTCTCCACACATAAAGATTAACTTTCATATATTATAATGGACTTAAAAGATTTATTGAAAAGTGACTTACCATGTATTGTAACAGACTTAAAGATTAATTAAAAGTCACTAGACATGCACGGTAAGAGATATAATTCTAGAGATTTGAGGATTAAAAGAAAAACTTTCAAATATGTTTAAGAAATGTAGTTGCCTGACAACCAACCCTAATTTCACCGTGCTATAAAATAGAAAACACATTTCATCCTCTTGGGTGATGAATAGTCGAAATCTGATAGACAAAAACCCTTTATAAGAGACAGAATTTTAAAAGAAAAAATTCAAACGATCGTGTAGAACCCGTTGTGGAGATAATCTACTGACCCAAACAATTAGACGAGTGCAAAACAAGTGTAGTTACGAGGCATAACTATCCACAAACCCGTTGTGGAGATAATCTACTGACCCAAACAATTAGACGAGTGCAAAACAAGTGTAGTTACAAGGCATAACTATCCACAAAGTAAAAACCGAATAGGGAGATGGTCATGAAGAAACAATACACAAATTGTAAAAATACATTTCACCTGATTATTATTTTAAAAATCAAAGGAGTAGTTTAACTCATTGATAAAGTAGTTTTTTTTAATTGTAATTAGAATTTCTACAGTTTTTGTTATCAGTATCTTTTTAGGAGACTGAATTTTTCAAGCCAAGCCTTCACCTTAACCAGGAGGCAGAGTTAGTTTTTCTGAGGCACAATGGGTCTTTCAGAGGCCAGTGAGAGTTTTCCTTCCAATTTATATACATAGAGACAATATCTATCCTAGGATAATTACAGAAAGAGCTCTATCAGCCTGGGGTAGCTACTAGAACAGAAAATGAAAATGTACTTATATTTATTAAGAAAAGTGTCATAATGTACCTATTAATTGTACATTAATCATAATGGTGGAGATTATGAGCTCAATAAAATAACCAACTTGCTTAACATTGCCATAAGGGGACTTATACTTGTGGCCATAACTCAAATAATCACTATAATTCATGTATGCATAAGTAAAGTGCTAAGATAAGCCTAAATAGAACAAATCCCAAGAAGATGAATGAAACCTTATTGAGAGGTAAGAGGAAAAATGTTTTAGAAGAACCCAGAAGGAGAAATCTTAGACAAGTTATCTAGAGTTACTTTGTAACATACTTAAGGAATTGAATGCAAACTAACCTTTACAACACATTCAAGTTAGTTAGGAGGAACCATACTAATATAATTAATAATTTAGTCCTAAACTATATGTTAGAGTACATGTTATTATATTAGCTAATATGATATACATATATAGTCCTAATATTAGATATATGGATAATAACATATCCTCTTGCTTATATCATGTATAACATATAATACTCCTTATACTCCTTATATTATATTAATGGGATATTATATATTATATATATCCCTAACATTATATATTAGTTATATATTATACCATATATATATTAAGTATTATTGATATATTATTATTAAATATATACTAATATGGTCATTACGTATATATGATATATGAAATGAGACATAAAAACCTTTGAGCTCAATGGATGTGTTTCATATATCGAGGACATTGTCTTATTTTCTTATTTTAGGTGACTTGCAAGGGGAATAGTGATTCTTGGGGCATAGATTTTTCACATCATGTTTTCTAAAATACTTATGTTAAGATAATAAATCATAAGGACATCAAGAAGAGCTCTTTGACCTATGGTACGCACATCTTTCTCATGAAACCTATGACACAAATAATAATAATTCATTTGTTTCTTCTCATACATATTATTATAATTACAAGTCAATGAACTAAACCTAGCTACATTTTCTTCAAAAATACTCTTAACTAGGGAGGTATTCATTTAATTATACATGGTTATTCTCAACCTTAAAGAGATCTCATAAGAATGTTCTGACTATTAATCCATCTATATAACATCATTCTAACCAACATTGTCACATAGCAAGGCCTTGACTAAACAATGTTGAATAGACCAATGATTATATACACCTTCAACATTATCTTTCATAGCCACCATGTGTTCACTTAGTATGACATTTTAGGAGTATACTTATCTTAGGTTCCCAACCTCAAATAATGACTCCACTTGCCTACACTTATCTTGTTTTCCCTACACATCCTCAAAGAGCATCATATACTAGCTGATTACCCACTCTTCCACTGTTTCTTCCCAAGTGAAGACAAAATGTTGTGTTTATCTCTCCCTCTCAACTAGGGAGGATATGTCCATTGGGGTGCAAAGCATGTAAGCTGTCAATTTACTGTCTTTTATTTTTTATTCTATCACGATCCACCCTAATCAGTGGGCCTTAGGATGAGGAGGAGGAGGTCAGGCGTGAAAATCAGTGGGCCGTAAAATGCTTCTAGGGAATTGGTGAAAAACAGTATATATATTTATGTTGCCATGGTGTTTGGTTTTATTGTAGTCGAGAATTTTTTTTAGAAACTATTACTGGTAGACTTTTTTTTGTTAGGATATCAACTTCTAATACTTTGCTGGACTGGATTTGAACTTTAAGGCTTATGGTTTGTTCCAGTTGAATCATGTTGTAAAGATCTCGGAGCAATTCCTTCAGTAGTATTGGGCTTCTTAAATTTCTGATAAATATTGCAACTATTTTGCTGTCAACCGTGTAGCGAAATGGGTTCCAATTGCATGGTTTTAACATTTTGATTGTTTTGAATTTATGTGCATGGGAAGGCTTTTCCATTTTTAATTTCCTTGCTATTATTATTGCACGAATGAATGCGCTCAAGTTTAGAGTATTAGTGCACGAAGGAATTGCCTCAGTTTAGAGGATTATTGCAGACTTAAAGATTAACTTTAATATATTTTAATAGACTTCAAAGATTTATTGAAAAGTGACTTACCATGTACTGTAACAACTCCTTCAGTAGTATTGGGATTCTTGAATTTCTGAGAAATATTGCAACTATTTCGCTGTCAATTGTGTAGTTGTATGGCCTCCAATTGCATTGTTTTAACATTTTGGTTTTTGTTTGAATTTATGTGCACTGGGTGGCTTTTCCATTTTTAGTTTCCTTGCTACTGTTATTGCACGAATGAATGCGCCCAGTTTAGAGTAATATTGCAAGAAGGAATGGCGTCAGTTTAGAGAATTATTGCACGAAGGAATCGCCTCAGTTGAATGGCCCCAGTTTAGAGTATTATTGCACGAAGGAATGGCCCCAGTTTAGACGATTATTGTCCACACTTAAAGATTAACTTTCATATATTATAATGGACTTAAAAGATTTATGGAAAAGTGACTTACCATGTATTGTAACAGACTTAATGATTAATTAAAAGTCACTAGACATGCACGGTAAGAGATATAATTCTAGAGATTTGAGCATTAAAAGAAAAGCTTTCAAATATGTTTAAGAAATGTAGCTTCCCGACAACCAACCCTAATTTCACCGTGCTATAAAATAGAAAACACATTTCATCCTCTTGGGTGATGAATAGTCGAAATCTGATAGACAACAACCCTTTATAAGAGACAAAATTTTAAAAGAAAAATTTCAAATGGTCGTGTAGAACCCGTTGTGGAGATAATCTACCAATTAGACGAGTGCAAAACAAGTGTAGTTACCAGGCATAACTACCCACAAAGCAAAAACCAAATACGGAGATGGTCAAGAAGAAACAATACACAAATTGGTAAAAATACATTTCACCTGATTATTATTTTAAAAATCAAAGGAGTAGTTTAACTCATTGATAAAGTAGTTTTCTTTAATTGTAATTAGAATTTCAAGGGTTTTTGTTATCAGTATTTTTTTAGGAGACTGAATTTTTCAAGGTAAGCCTTCACCTTCACCTGGAGGCCAAGTTAGTTTTGAGAGGCACAATGGGTCTTTGAGAAGACAGTGCGAGTTTTCTTTCCAATTTATATACATAGAGACAATATCTATCTTAGGATAATTACAGAAGAGCTCTATCACCCTGTTGTAGCTACTAGAAAAGAAAATGAAAATGTACTTATATTTAGTAAGAAAAGTGTCATAACGTATGATGCAGGAGCATTTAGCCCAAGAGAAATTATTGTAAATAATAGACATATGGGTAAATAATAGACATAGGGGGTCAAGCATTTCTAGAATTATTTCCCTAAGTTACAAGTGAGTTTAATATTTAGGCCTTTAAGTGTGATTAATTAGATGTTTCCAAAGTAAATAAATGGGAATATAGAAACTAAGGGGAGCTTTTAGGCATAAAAGCAATGAATGTGGACCATTAAGGGATTGGGAGACTTTTCTTGTTTTTAAAACATGAAAAGATGGAATAAAGCCCAAGAGACTTTTGTATGCATTGCATGTAGAGTTAGAGTTTTTATTGTAGTTATTTAGGGAAAGTATGGGATTAATAATCCAATCCGAGTTTTATATATATGTATGTAAGCCTACTCGCGAAAGGGGGGAGAGGGGAGCGATGCGAGAAGTATCATGATTACATTTCCTCTTAGCACTCCCATGAATGATCGATTTCTTGGTTAACTCATACGTGTATTTAATATTTTATTTGGATGTGTATTGATGCGTTGAATGATCTATTACACTGTGAATTGATAGCATGGAGGGGTTCATTTCTTTTGTTTGAACACATAGTGCTATCGCCACCGTAATCTTGTTTCATTACAGTCAAATGGGAAAACTTTGTTTTGCGGAGAATCATGGTGATATTAGTTAAAGGAAGCTATGGACGTGAGGAATTATAATACAGGTCTTCAATATTGTGTCATCGAAGGGCTTTGCGCTTATTATATGAATTTAAGAGTTATAAGAGCTAAACTATGTAATACTCAGCTTCAAGGAACCTCACTTCTAGTGGTCAATGCACCGTGCGTTTGGAGACCACGGAATTATATCATAATTCATCCTTCGAATTAGTGTCCGGCTTGACAATGATTGTCTGAAGGTATGGGCGCAACTATATTAAATTGTGCCAGTTTAAAACCTTTGTTGGTATTTAATTATTGATTGAAGGATCCAAAGCAGAGGAATATTGTGTTTACGATGAGGACAGAACCAACATTACTTTTGCAAGTGTTATAATGAAAGCTGCCAAAGGTGTAATGGAAGGATTCTTAGCAGAACGCTGCTCAAAGAAGCATACGGACACGGTGAATATTAGCGTATTTTCTAGCTATTGAAGCCGTGGACATTTCCACATGTTAATTTCCTTGCTTTGTTTGGTCGAATTCACAGGTATTATATCTGTAAAAGAGCGTTGCGTTGTTGTTTCATAGCTGTTTGCGGCAGAGAAAGTGCTGCTATTACTTATGATGGTTTAATTATAATAATGAAACTTTATTGGATTACTGCCCCGGCATGAATCTGTTTTGAGGGGAGCACTAAAATGTATGGCTATGTTTGGAAAGGCGCATTTCAATTAAACTAACTTAAATGAAGGCTGAGTATGAATTCAATATTGGAATCTTAGTATGGAAGTGATTGCAATGCATGGTTATATGCATAGACAGAGTTTAAAGATTTTGGGTTTTGTGGGTTGTGGCCTGCACCAGGTGGTATCAGAGCAGGAATACATCTGTTTGAAGGTTCAAGGCTTTTTTTAAGTTAAGTTAATTGCATGTGATGAATGAATGTTAGATTTTGGAACTCATGAATATTATAGGAGAGAGATGCAGCGCAGTTGAGGAAGTGAAACAAGATCTTACAAGATCTTAAAGGCATAGCGAAGAAACCTCAGCGGGAAGAAGTAGATCACAGCTAGAGTGCAGTAATAAAGGAGTCTAGCAAGGGATTCTAAGTGAATGTGGCAGAACCTAAATATTCAACAGAGGTTAAATAAAGTTGTAGTTGAGAGAAGCCTACAGGAGAAGTAGAGGATTCTCGAAAGGTTCCAGCAGAGGACCAATGATTACCAAAAGACCAGATCTGGAGGAAAGGATTGGTGAGGTAAGTAGCAGCAAGAGAGTTTGTTGTGGTAGAGGCTTCATGCAACTCATAGCTGAGGAACTCATGGCGAAGGAGATGACCACTGAAATTCATAAAGGAGAGAGCGGAGGTTCAGAAACAGGCCATAGTAGAAAAGAGAAGAAATATGCCAAGGCGAATGGCATAAGAGAGCAGTTAACTCAGGAAGAGTATGAGAAAGAGAAAGCTGAGATAACAATTCATCTTGAGCTGTTGATGGAGTTGTTACGGGTAAATGTGAAAGACGAGAGACATGTTTTACTGATGAGGAAGAGAGTGAAGTGGGAGAGGCTACAGCAGAAAAGATATTTACAGATAAGCATACAATTAACAGGGGAGCTGAGGAAGCTTGAGCAGATGATGGATGTACAGTTGAGACGGGAAGAACCCAGAGCGGTTGAGTTGGAAGAGGAGGTTTCCATTGGTGAAATAATGGAGGAAGCAGTCAGGAAGTTTGGGAGGCAGCAATATCCATAGTGACAGCTAGAGCAACATGTGGGGCGAAATTTATGATAGCAGCAGAAGAGGCACTAATGCCTTATGTTTTTTTTTCTAACAATTGTTTTGTGAGTACAGGTCTTATTGAAGATGCTGGAGAAAATATGTTAGACAAAGAAATTGAAATGATGAGGTGGATGATGATGATGAATTCTGGAAGAGACCAGTAGCAGTGAAACAAAGGAGAAGCAGCAAAAGGAAGAGAACAGAAGATTGCGAGAGTGTAGCTATTGGAGCAAGGCACCATAAAGTGTGGAGACATGGAGAAGAACAACAGATAGAAGCAACGGCCAATGGAAAGTTGCAACACAAGATATGGGATCGAGGAAAACATAGATCTGAACACATGATCAGGAGATCATGAAATTTTTCTACCTTGGGAGTCTGATGCGGGAGCATTCAGCCCAAGAGAAATATATCGTAAATAATAGACATAGGGGATCAAGCATTTCTAGAATTATTTCCCTAAGTTACAAGTGAGTTTAATATTTAGGCCTTTAAGTGTGATTAATTAGATGTTTCCAAAGTAAATAAATGGGAACAGAGAAACTAAGGAGAGCTTTTATGCATAAAAGCAATGAATGTGGACCATTAAGGGATAAGGAGACTTTTCTTGTTTTTAAAACAGGAAATGATGGAATAAAGCCTAAGAGACTTTTGTATGCATTGCATGTAGAGTTATAGTTTTTATTGGAGCGATTTAGGGAAAGTATGGGATTAGTAATCCAATCCCAGTTTTATATATATGTATCTAAGCCTACTGGCGAAAGGGGGGAGAGGGGAGCGATGCGAGAAGTATCACGATTATATTTCCTCTTAGCTCTCCCATGAATGATCAATTTCTTGGTTAATTGGTATGTGTATTCAATATTTTATTTGGATGTGTATTGATGCATTGAATGATCTATTACCCTGTGAATTGATAGCGTGGAGGGGTGCGTTTCTTTTGTTTGAACACATATTGCTATCGCCACCATAATCTTATTCCATTACAGTCAAATGGGAAAACTCTGTTTTGCGCAGAATCATGGTGATATTAATTAAAGGAAGGTGTGGACGTGAGGAATTATAATACAAGTCTTCAATACTGCGCCATCGAAGGGCTTTTTGCTTATTATATGAATTTCAGAGTTATAAGAGCTAAACTATGTAATACTCAGCTTCAAGGAACTCAGCACCGTGTGTTTGGAGACCACATAATTATATGATAATTCATCCTTTGAATTAGTGTCTGGCTTGACGACGATTGTCTGAAGGTATGGGCACAACTATATTAAATTGGGCCAGTTTAAAACTTCTGTTGGTATTTAATTGTTGATTGAAGGATCCAAAGCAGAGGAATACTCTGTTTGCGGTGAGGACAGAACCAACATTACTTTTGCAAGTGTTATAAGCTGCCAAAGGTGTAATGGAAGGATGCTTAGCAGAACACTGCTCAAAGAAGCATATGGACACGGTGAATATTAGCGTATTTTCCAGCTATTGAAGTTGTGGACCTTTCCACATATTAATTTCCTTGCTTTGTTTGGTTGAATTCAGAGGTAGTATATGTGTAAAAGAGTGTTGCGTTGTTGTTTCATAGCTATTTGCGGCAGAGAAAGTGTTGCTATTACTTATGTTGGTTTAATTATAATAATGAAACTTTATTGGATTGCTGCCCGGGCATGAACCTGTTTCGAGGGGAGCACTAAAATGTTTGGCCACGTTCGGAAAGGTGCATTTGAATTAAATTAACTTAAATGAAGGCTGAGTATGAATTCAAGATTGGAATCTTAGTATGGGAGTGATTACAATGCATGGTTATATGCATAGAGAGAGTTTAAAGATTTTGGGTTTTGCGGGTTGTGGCCTGCATCAATGTACCTATTAATTGTACATTAATCATAATGGTAGAGATTATGAGCTCAATAAAATATATAAATAACCAACTTGCCATTGATAAACCATTTAACATTCCCATGAGGGGACTTATACTTGTGGCCATAACTCAAATAATCACTATAATTCATGTATGCATAAGTAAAGTGCTAAGATAAGCCCAAATAGAACAAATACCAACAAGATGAATGAAACCCTATTGAGAGGCAAGAGGCAAAATGTTTTAGAAGAACCTAGAAGGAGAAAGGTTAGACAAGTTATCTAGAGTTAGTTTGTGACATACTTAAAGAATTGAATGCAAACTAACCTTTACAACACATTGAAGTTAGTTAGGAGGAACCATACTAATATAATTAATAATTTAGTTCTAAAGTATATGTTAGAGTATATGTAGCTAATATGATATACATATATAGTCCTAATATTAGATATATGGATAATAACATATCCTCCCTTATATCATGTATAACATATAATACTCCTTATACTTCTTATATTATATTAATAGGATATTATATATTATATATATCCCTAACATTATATATTAATTATATATTATATATTATACCATATATATAGTATATATATATATTATGTATTATTGATATATATGTATATTATTATTTATATTTTGTTAAATATATACTAATATGGTCATTATGTATATATGATATATGAAATGAGACATGAAAACCTTTGAGCTCAATGGATGTGTTTCATATATCGAAGACATTGTCTTATTTTCTTATTTTCGGTGACTTGCAAGGGGAATAGTGATTCTTGGGGTGTAGATTTTTCACTTCATGTCTTCTATAATACTTATGTTAAGATAATAAATCATAAGGACATCAGGAAGAGGTCTTTGACCTATGGTAAGCACATCTTTCTCATGAAACCTATGACACAAGTAATAATAATTCATTTGTTTCATTTCTTACATATTATTATAATTACAAGTTAATGAACTAAACCTAGCTACATTTTCTTCAAAAATACTCTTAACTAGGGAGGTATTCATTAAATTATACATGGTTATTCTCAACGGTAAAGAGATCTCATAAGAATGTTCTGACTATTAATCCATCTATATAACATCATTATAACCAACATTGTCACATACCAAGGCCTTGACTAACAAATCTATCTCTCAGAGCACAATGTTGCGGAGACCAATGATTATATACACCTTCAACATTATCTTTCATAGCCACCCGTGTGTTCACTGAGTATGACATTCTAGGAGTATTCTTATCTTGGTTTCCCAACCTCAAAGAATATGACTCCACCTGCCTACTCTTATCTTGTTTTCCCTACACATCCTCAAAGAGCACCATATACTAGCTGATTACCCACTCTTCCACTCTTTCTTCCCAAGTGAAGACAAAATGTTGTGTTTATCTCTCCCTCTCAACTAGGGAGGATATGTCCATTCGGGTGCAAAGCATGCAAGCTATCCATTTACTGCTTTTTATTTTTTATTCTATCACGATTCACCCTAAATATTTGAATAATGTTAAATAGGATAAGATTGACACTTCTTCCTATTTACTTGTAGGAGTTGTAGAAGGTTACATAGACTTGAAACAAGCACCAATTTATGCTTTCAAAAAATTGGATAAGCGTCCATAGATAATAAAACCTTTTGATTTGGTTATCTCCATGGGTGAAGGAAAAAACTGTTTTTTCCACTTTTGTGTAGATTTCAATTATTTTTTTCGATGCAATTTTCGACCTTCAATTGTTAATTTCCTTACCATGTTTTACCAACTAATTTCTAAATATTCTATTTAAATTGGCACAATTTCTTCTCTCTTTGTGATTTAGCATTCAAAATATTAGCCCCATTGTGATTCATCAAATTGATTAGCTTATCTACCTTATCTCTCCTCTGTCTACATTGTTTTTTTAACTATCGATTTCAAGATAGAAAAATACTTTCATATGATTTAATAAAATGTAGACTGATAAATTAGAGCAAGGCTACATCCTTAAGCATGGAGGGAAACAAATTCATCTTATATTAATCTAAGTTATAGTCATAGGTCAAGGTCCCCATAGGCTAAATCATGGAAGTGTGGGAGGGATGTGGGGCTAATATTCTTCATTCTTTGCCTCCCCATTGGTTTCTTAGATGGGAAAGAACTCATTCTTCTTGTTTTCAACCATTTATTGGATAAATGATATGGGCTCTTCCTATGCATTGAGTTCTTAAAAAATCTTAGGTTGCTCACTTAGAGGATTGTTACACAATTTTATAATGTTCAACAAGATCTTCTCTGGGGCAAAGAGGAACCAAGGAAAAAATGGGCTCTAGTCTCTTGGGAAAAGATCTGCAAACCCAAGAACCAAGGAGGCTTGGGTTTGGACAATCGTGACATTCTCACCAAGGCTCTTTGGAGGCAAGCTTTGGTGGAGGTGGGTTAAGGATCATAAAGCTCAATGGGAAAGCATCTGGAAGGAAAAATATGCTAATGCCTGGCTAGATTCTGAAATCATACATATGGTTGGGACAGTGAAAGGCTCCCCCATATGGAACAAGGCCTCGGAGAATAGAGAAGTAGTTAAAAAAACAGTTTTTGGGAAATCAGAGAGGGTGATCTGGCACTTTTTTGGGAGGACAAATGGCAGGAAGAACCTAATCTACTCAACGAAGAATTTTTAGGCTTCATGTAGGAGACTGACAATCAAGGTTTAGTAAAGGTGAAAGACTTCTCGGAGAATCCACAGATGTGGGAAAATGGAGAATTTGGAAAAATATAGTGGATAGAGGGGATAAAACCCTCAACAGTAAAGCAGAGTCCCTCAAGAGACTGCTAGAACAATGAATAATTTTAGTAATGGAAAGGCAGGACCAACTAAGATGGGGTAGCAACAAAGAAGGAAACTTTAATATCAAGGAAGCTAAAGGTTTTCTCCTTGATTTGGAACTGCAAGCTCCTAATAAAACTTGGTAGAAGCTTTGGAAGCACAAACGCTGGATGAAAATCAAACTTTTTATGTGTTTAGTTCACCGCAAGAAAATTTTAACCTAGGACAACCTTAAAAAAAGGGGCATGTTGGGACTCTACAGGTGTCAACTCTGTGAAACCCAAGAGGAGACTTTAGAGCATCTTCTCAGCTGTTATAGTTTGACCAACAGGAGATGGGAATTTATGACCAAAATCTTCAAAGAGTCTGATTGAGACAAAGAAAGTATTGCCAACACTCTAAACAAGTGGAGGAATAATTTTTTAGATAATGAAATTCTCAACTCTGCGTGGAATCTTGTGCCGAGTTTCATTATTTTGAATGTGTGGAAGGAAAGGAACAAAAGAATATTCAAAGAGGTTAAGTCTTCCTCACTCATCTTAGTGGAGCTGATTGTAAAACAACTAAAGGATACAGTAAGCACCACGGTTAGGAATCTCCCCAATAATCCTCCCTCAATTGCAGAGTTGAGAATCCTCGTGTTGTTAGACATGAAGGGGTTTATTCCTTAAGGTCTAGACATGAAATAAAGCATGAGAGAAAAGTTGGAGGATTTGTGGCATGCCCCCCTAAAGTTTTTTTAAAGTATAACATTGATGGAGCTTCCAAAGGAAACCCGGGCGATGTTGGTTTTGGAGGAGTTCTAAGGGATGACACAGGTAGCATACTCTCCCTCTTCCATGGTCACTTAGGAAAGGCCACCAACAACATGGCATAGCTGATGGCTTTGGAACAATGCTTAGAATTTTTGATTCAGAGTAAGTGCCAAAACGTCATAATAGAAGCGAATTCAGAGTTAGTCATAAACGCTGCCAAGAGAATCAGTAATCGAAGAGGGCCGGAAAAAGTCACAAAACACTGGAGGTTAACGAGAGTTCTTAAGAGAATTCAAGTGCATCTACAGGAACTTCATACTCTTAGATTTATTCATGTTAATATAGAGGCCAACAAATTGGCTGACATTCTAGCCAACCAACGTGTCAGTAGAAAGGACAATGCAATCTCAAGAAAGTGGAATACAATGACGCAAAGTAACTTGAAAAAACTCTGCTACAACTAGGCGGAAAATGACTAAGCACAAGCAGTAATAGTCACCGGTCAGAGGGCTATACCAAGTGGGTCTATAAGGTGCTCAATGAAAGGTAAGACAAGGAAAGAGGTAAAGTGGACCACAATGAGGTCTATTCGCAGTGACGGGAATCAGAGCTTCCAGGACAGAAGAAAGCGGCAATAGAAACATCTGCATCATCCCAATTTTTCAGTGACATGAAGTCGAAACCACCTCTGGGTGCTTTTGTAGTGATCGCACCACTTTTCTGTCAAAGGTGAGTTTAGACTTTTTGTAGCGACACCACAGAAATCATGCCATGTGGTGGAGGGACCGGTCCAAAATCCACTCTCCCTGTGCTCTAAAGGTCGATGACCTGAGACGTGCAATTCTCTGCTCAGCCATCTGATGGTGCCTAGTCAATCAATGCTCAGGATCCATCATGCAGTTTTGTGGGTCCCGTGGTTTTGGTTGAGTGGGAAGTTTCATTTCTGATCGCACCACCTTCATTTTAAAAGTGGTTTTGGTTCTATCGGGAGCGATACCATTAGGCTTCCGCCACGTGGCCAGCGAGTCGAGTGGAAACCACCCTCCATCGCGTGGTAACTTTCTCACAAGTTTGGTGGTGCGATACGTTGGGGTGTCGTCAGATTTCGTGGGGTGGTAGGAACCATTGAATCCGTTGGTACCTTTTTAGTGGGGCACTACGTATGGTCGCGCTTTTCGCTTGTGCAACGTGGTTGGTTGTTTGCCATAGATCAAACTTTTGGGGTGAATGGTTCTTCCTAAAGTACATAATGAATGAATTTACTGTTTGTAGCAGAGAGATGCTTTTCTTTGACATCTTGCCCTTTGTTCCCCTGTCTCCTCTTGGAGTTCAGGGTTTATGTATATTCTGTAATTTTTTCTCGAGTTAATGAACTAGAAAGAACTACTCTTTTTTTAGCAAAAAGAAATATTAGATATACTATGTTGGGTCCCTATAATACTAGTGATTACCCCATTGCTATTGTAGTTGTACCCCTTATTAATATTTTTGTGCCCCTATTGTCCCCATATTGTTATTAATGTGCCCATAGAATCCCTCTATTGCTATTTTTGTGGCTTTATATTATTATTGCTAGGTCGACTAGGTTATATTGTGACTCCTTAGACTCCTATATATAGTAAGGAGGTTTTATCATTTGAATCATCCAAGCATTGTTCATTTATGTGATGTAAAGGAGGTTGCCCCCTCGAAGAGGCTAAATTCTAAGGCGTTGATCTATCTTTTCTATCTTTTCTTGTGCTGGTTTCATTACATTTGGTATGAGAGCTTTGGATTCTAGGTTTCGCTGCACCAAACAGTTCATCGTGGAATTTTCACTATAACTTTTTTCTCTGCAGTGTTTTAGAAGCAAAAAAAAAATCCATTTGAGAAGACATCGCGTGGAATCTCAGTTATGAATTTTAGAGCTTTTCATGCTATATTTTTGGAGATATGAACTGAGGAAGTTCGTCTTTTCGCAGAATCCTGAATTACATTCAAAACAGGTGACCTGGGGAAAATCGTCATAACTTTCTCTCTGAGCATCAAATTGAAATTTCGTAAGACGGTACAGAAAGAGGATGGACTGTAGTTTCTTTTATATATTTTTTAGAGCCAAAGATCAAAACACGGACACGTGGCACGTCATACAAGTTCGCTCTACTGAATTAGTCTATAATCAGGTCATTGTGGGAGATTTGGCATAACTCTTCATTGGAGAATCTAATTGGTGTCAAACTGGTAGCATTGGAAAGAGGACACAGATGGCTACCATACGTCGCAATTTCAGAACTGGATGATCTGAAAATACAGAGATACATCAGAGGCAATATCGAGCTCCTACAAAGTGAAAAACGATGTGATATTTTTTTAAATGTTTGCTTAAGCTTGGTTTGACAAATTATTTTGAAGGAATTCAAAGTGCATAGTGAATCATTATTATCAGTAATTGATGCCCCAAAGAAGAAAATGGAAACACCTAGTAGGCGACCTGAAAGCTCTAGCGTGAGTCATGAAGAAGAGGAAAAAATGCAACATGATATATCAAAATTACGAGACCAAGTGCAACAAGGGTCACTTGCACAAAAAGGAACAGAATCTAAGATGGACTATTTAAAGAAAGGTGTAAAAGCTAAGATGAATGATGTGGAAGCTAAGATGGATGATTTGAAGATAGATTTGAAGACAGACATGGAAGTATTGAAGATAAATATGAATAAGTTGCTACAAGAAAGGGTCACTAAGGGTGAAAGGCTAGTAAAGGAAACTCATGATGAGAACAAAAGAAATGTTAATAATGATTCCATAGACTCTAATGTTGGATCAAAGACCCACCATATTCCAAAAATCGATATGAGGAAGTTTGATGGCAAGGATCCCGCAACATGGATATTACAGATGGAGCAATTTTCTGATCTCAATAATGTGCAAAACACACAAAAGGTACGTATTGCAACTTTATATTTGGAACCAAATCAGTTTATATGGTATCAATGGCTTTGATCTCATAAACAAATTATCACTTGGGCAATTTTTACGGAAGGATTGATAGCACATTATGAGGATACAAAAAGCAACACTTTTTTTAGTCAATTGATAAGTCTCAAACAAAGGGTTCAATAATGGAGCACATTGAGGAGTTCCAAAAATTGAACATAAGGGTAAAAGATATTCCAGAGGAGCATAGGATTGATGTGTTCATAGGGTCTTTAAAGGATAATATCCAACATGATGTTCGCCTTTGGGAACCTGATTCATTAGAGAAGGCATTCATATTAGCAAGAAAAATGGAAAGCAAAATTATGGTAACCAAGAAGCATACCACTCACAACTATAAAGAGGGAAGTGTTGTTGCCCCTAGTTCTCCACAACCTATAAGGTTGACACCACAACAATTGGAAGAAAAAAGAGCAAAAGGGCTTTGTTATAGTTGTGATAGCAAATACACTAAAGGTCATAAGTGTGCTGAGAAGAAATTATTCTACATAGATTGTGAAGAGGAAGAAGAAAAGGAGCAAGAAAGGTCAAAAGAAGAGGATATACTCCAGGAACAAAGCCTAGATGAAGAACAAATGAATCCGACAATATTTTGTAATGCATTGGCGGGAATTACCACTCCTCAAACCATCAAGATAGAAGGACAAATCAAGAAGAAAAAGGTAATAGTGTTGATTGATTCAGGAAGTACTCACAATTTTATCATTGTAAGGTAGCAAAAGAATTGAATTGCTTCTTATATCCAGCACCAGAGTGTCAAGTGATGGTTGCAAATGGAGGAACAATAAATTGCTCTGGAAAGTGCCATAATATCAAACTATCCATGGGAGAATATGTGTTGACAAGCCCAATGCTCTCCATTCCAATGGGAGGTGTTGATGTTGTATTAGGAGTCAAATGGCTACAATCCTTGGGTACAATAGATTTTAACTTTCAAGAAATTTTCATGAAATTTTCTATGGAAGGAAAGGAAGTTGTATTATGGGGTATTGCAGGGAAATCGGGAAAGATAATAAGCTCTAATGGTATGACAAAGCTTCTAAAAAAGGAAAAAAAAGGTGTAATTGCACAATTATATTCGCTAGATCTTTCCACATTGGAATCATCTATTTCTCAAATCTCCAAATACTGGACAATCATTCCAAGGTATTTGAGACACATCCTCAAAGAGCATCATATACTAGCTGATTACCCACTCTTCCACTCTTTCTTCCCAAGTGAAGACAAAATGTTGTGTTTATCTCTCCCTCTCAACTAGGGAGGATATGTCCATTCAAGTGCAAAGCATGTGAGTTGTCCATTTACTATTTTTTATTTTTTATTCTATCAGGATTCACCCTAAATATTTGAATAATGTTAAATAGGATAAGCTTGACACTTCTTCCTATTTACTTGTAAGAGTTGTAGAAGGTTACATAGAATTGAAACAATCACCAATTTATGCTTTCAAAAAATTGGATAAGTGTCCATAGATAATAAAACCTTTTGATTTCGTTATCTCCATGGGTGAAGGAAATAACTGTTTTTTCCACTTTTGTGTAGATTTCAAATTTTTTTTCCCATGCAATTTTCGACCTTAAAATTGTTAATTTCCTTACCAGTTTTTACCAACTAATTTCTAAATATTCTATTTAAATTGGCACAGTTTCTTCTCTCTTTGTGATTTAGCGTTCAAAAGATTAGCCCCATTGTGATTCATCAAATTGACTAGCTTATCTACCTTCTCTCTCCTGTGTCTACATTGTTTTTTCGACTATCCATTTCAAGATAGAGAAATACTTTCATATGATTTAATAAAATGTAGACTGATAAACTACAGCAAGGCTGCATCCTTAAGCATGGAGGGAAACAAATTCATATTATATTAATCTAAGTTATAGTCATAGGTCAAGGTCCTCATAGGCTAAAGCATGGAAGTGTGGGAGGGATGTGGGGCTAATATTCTTCATTATTTGCCTCCCCATTGGTTTCTAAGATGGGAAAGAACTCATTCTTCTTGTTTTCAACCATTTATTGGATAAATGATATGGGCTCTTCCTATGCATTGAGTTCTTCAAAAATCTTAGGTTTCTCACTTAGAGGATTCTTACAACAATTTCAGAATATTCAACAAGATCTTCTCTGGGGTAAAGAAGAAACAAGGAAAAAATGGGCTCTAGTCTCTTGGGAAAATATCTGCAAACCCAAGAACCAAGGAGGCTTGGGTCTGGACAATCCTCAGATTCTCACCAAGGCACTTTGGAGGCAAGCTTTGGTGGAGGTGGGTTACGGATCATAAAGATCAATCGGAAAGCATCTCGAAGGAAAAATATGTTAATGCCTAGCTAGATTCTGAAATCATACGTATGGTTGGGATAGTGAAAGGCTCCCCCATATGGAACAAGGCTTGGGAGAATAGAGTAGTTTAAAAAAACAGTTTTTGGGAAATCAGAGATGGTGATCTGACACTTTTTTGGGAGAAAAAATGGCAGGAAGAACCTAATCTCCTGAAGGAATAATTTTTAGGCTTCAAGTAGGAGACTGAAAATCAAGGTTTAGTAAAGGTGAAAGACTTCTCAGAGAATCCACAGTTGTGGGAAAATGGAGAATTTGGAAAAATATAGTGGATAGAGGGGATAAAACCCTCAACATAAAGTAGAGTCCCTCAAGGGACTGCTAGAACAATGAATAATTTTAGTAATGGAAGGGCTGGACCAACTAAGATGGGGTAGCAAAAAAGAAGGAAACTTTAATATCAAGGAAGCTAAAGGTTTTCTCCTTGATTTGGAACCCCAAGCTCCTAATAAAACTTGGTAGAAGCTTTGGAAGCATAAAGGCTCGATGAAAATCAAACTTTTTATGTGTTTAGTTCACCACAACAAAATTTTAACCTGGGACAACCTTAAAAAAGGGGCATGTTGGGACCCTGCAGGTGTGAACTCTGTGAAACCCAAGAGGAGACTTTAGAGAATCTTCTCAACAGCTATAGTTTGACCAACACAAGATGGGAATTTTTCACCAACATCTTCAAACAGTCTGATTGAGACAAAGAAAGTATTGCCAACACTCTAAACAAGTGGAGGAATAATTTTTTAGATAATGAAATTCTCAACTCTGCCTGGAATCTTGTGCCGAGTTTCATTATTTGGAATGCATGGAAGGAAAGGAACAAAAGAATATTCAAAGAGGTTAAATCTGCCTCACTCAACCTGGTGGAGCAGATTGTAAAACAACTAAAGGAGACAGTGAGCACCACGGTTAGGAATCTCCGCAATAATCCTCCCTCAGTTGCAGAGTTGAGAATCCTCGTGTTGTTAGACATGCGGGGGCTTATTCCTCAAGGTCTATACAGGAAAGCAAGCATGAGAGAAAAGGTGGAGGATTTCTGGCATGCCCACCCGAAGGTTTTCTAAAGTATAACATTGATGGAGCATCCAAAGGCAACCCAGGGGATGTTGGTTTTGGAGGAGTTCTAAGGGATGACACAGGTAGCAGACTCTCCCTCTTCCATGGTCACTTAGGAAAGGCCACCAACAGCATGGCAAAACTAATGTCTTTGGAACAATTCTTAGAATTTTTTATTCAGAGTAAGTGCCAAAATGTCATAATAGAAGTGAATCCAGAGTTAGTCATAAACGTTGCCAAGAGAATCAGTAATGGAACAGGGTCGGAAAAAGTCACAAAACACTGGAGGTTAACTAGAGTTCTTCAGAGAATTCAAGTGCATCTATAGGAACTTCATACTCTTATATTTATTCATGTTAATAGAAAGGCCAACAAATTGGCTGACATTCTAGCCTACCAAGGTGTTAGTAGCAAGGACAATGCAATCTCAAGAAAGTGGAATACAATGACACAGAGTAACTTGAAAAAACTCTGCTACAACCAGGCGGAGGAGGATAAAGAAGAATACAGAGGAAAAATAACTGAGCACAAGTAGTAATGTTCAATGGTCAGAGGGATATACCAAGTGGGACTATAAGGTGCTCAATGAAAGGTAAGACAAGGCAAGAGGTAAAGTGGACCACAATCAGGTCTATTCGTAGTGACGAGAATCAGATCTTTCGGGACAGAAAAAAGAGGCAATAGAAATGTCTGCATCATCCCAATTTTCAGTGACATGAAGTCGAAACCACCTCTGGGTGCTTTCGTAGCGACCACACCACTTTTATGTCAAAGGTGAGTTTAGACTTTTTGTAGCGACACCATAGAAATCATGCCACGTGGTGGAGGGACCGGTCCAAAATCGACTCTCCCTGTGCTCTAAAGGTTGATGACCTCGAACGTGCAATTCTCTGCTCAGCCATCTGATGGTGTCTGGTCAATCAATGCTCAGGATCCATTGTGTAGTTTGGTGGGGCCCGTGGTTTTGGTCGAGTGGGCAGTTTCATTTGCGATTTCACCACCTTCATTTTTAAAGTGGTTTTGGTTCTATCGGGAGCGATACCATTAGGCTTCTGCCACGTGGCCAGCGAGTGGAGTGGAAACCACCCTCCATCACGAGGTAAGATTCACACAAGTTTGGTGGTGCGATACATTGGGGTGTCGTTGGATTTCATGGGGTGGTAGGAACCATCGAATCTGTTGGTACTTTTTTAGTGGGGCCCTAAGTATGGTCGCGCTTTTCGCTTGTGCAACGTGGTTGGTTGTTTGCCATAGATAAGACTTTTGGGGTGAATGGTTGTTCCTAAAGTACATAATGAATGAATTTGTTTTTTGTAGCGAAGAGATGATTTTCTTAGGCATCTTGCACTTTGTTTCCCTATCTCCTCTTGGAGTTCACGGTTTATGTATATTCTGTAATTTTTTCTCAAGTTAATGAATTAGAAGGAACTACTCTTGCTTTAGCAAAAAAAAGATTATATATATTATGTTGGGTCCCTATAATACTAGTGATTACCCCATTACTATTGTAGTTGTACCCCTTGTTAATATTGTTGTGCCCCTATTGTTCCCATATTGTTATTACTGTGCCCATAGAATCCCTCTATTGTTATTTTTGTGGCTTTATATTATTATTGTTAGGTCAGCTAGGTTATATTGTGACTCCTTAGACTCCTATATATAGTAAGGAGGTTTTATCATTTGAATCATCCAAGCAGTGTTCATTTATGTAATGTAAAGGAGGTTTCCCCCTCGAAGAGGCTGAATTCTAAGGCATTGATCTATCTTTTCTATCTTTTCTTGAGCTGATTTCATAACATTTGGTATGAGAGCTTTGGATTCTAGGTTTCGATGCTCCAAACAGGTCATCGTGGAATTTTCACTATAACCTTTTTCTCTGTAACGTTTCAGAAGCTAAAAAAAAACCCATTTGATAAGGCATCACACGAAATCTCAGTTCTGAATTTTAGAGATTTTCGTGCTATATTTTCAGAGATATGAACTGAGGAAGTTGGTATTTTTGGAGAATCCTGAATTACATTCAAAACAGGTGACCTGGGGAAAATCGTCATAACTTTCTCTCTAAGCATCAAATTGAAATTTTGTAAGAAGGTACAGAAAGATGATGGACTGTAGTTTCTTTTATATATTTTTTAGAGCCAAAGGCCAAAAATTGGACACGTGGCACGTCATACAAGTTCACTCTACTGAATTAGTCTATAATAAGGTCACTGCGGGAGATTTGGCATAACTCTCCAGTGGAGAATCTAATTGGGGTCAGACTGGTAGCGTTGGAAAGAGGACACAGATGGCTACCATAGGTCGCAATTTCAGAACTGGATGATCCAAAATTACAGAGATACATCAGAGGCAATATTGAGCTCCTACAAAGCGAAAAAATGTGTGAATATTTTTTTAAATTTTTGCTTAAGCTTGGTTCGACAAATTATTTTGAAGGAATTCAAAGTGCATAGTGAAGCATTATTATCAGTAATTGATGCCCCAAAGAAGAAAATGGAAACACCTAGTAGGCGACCTCAAATCTCTAGCATGACTCATGAAGAAGAGGAAAAAATGCAACATTATATATCAAAATTATGAGACCAAGTGCAACAAGTGTCACTTGCACAAAAAGGAACAGAATCTAAGATGGAATGTTTAAAGAAAGGTGTAGAAGCTAAGATGAATGATGTTGAAGCTAAGATGAATGATTTGAAGATAGATTGGAAGACAAACATGGAAGAATTGAAGATAAATATGAATAAGTTGCTACAAGAAAGGGTCACTAAGGGTGAAAGGGTAGTAAAGGAAACACATGATGAGAAGAAAAGAAATGTTAATCATGATTCCATAGACTCTAACATTGGATCGAAGACCCACCATATTCCAAAAATCGATATGAGGAAGTTTGATGGCAAGGATCCCGCAACATGAATATTACAGATGGAGCAATTTTTTGATCTCAATAACGTGCAAAAGGCACAAAAGGTACGTATGGAAACTTTATATTTGGAACCAAATTAGTTTGTATGGTATCAATGGCTTTGCTCTCGTAAAAAAATTATCACTTGGGAAATTTTTACGGAATAATTGATAACACATTATTAGGATACAAAAAGCAACACTTTTTTTAGCCAATTGGTAAGTCTCAAACAAAAGGGTTCAATAATGGAGCACATTGAGGAGTTCCAAAAGTTGAACACAAGGGTAAAAGATATTCCAAAGGAGAATAGGATTGATTTGTTCATAGGGTCTTTAAAGGATAATATCCAACATGATGTTCTCCTTTGGGAAACTGATTCATTAGAGAAGGCATTCACGTTAGCAAGAAAAATGGAAAGAAAAATTATGGAAACCAGGAAGCATACCACTCACAACTATAAAGACGAAAGTGTTGTTGCCGCTAGTCTTCCACAACCTATAAGGTTGAAACCACAACAATTGGAAGAAAAAAGATAAAAAGGGCTTTGTTACAGTTGTGATAGCAAATACACTAAAGGTCATAAGTGTGATGAGAAGAAATTATTCTACATATATTGTGAAGAGGAAGAAGAAAAGGAGAAAGAAAGGTCAAAAGAAGAGGATATACTCCGGGAACAAAGCCTAGATGAATAACAAATGAATCTGACCATATCTTGTAATGCATTGGCGAGAATTATCACTCCTCAAACCATCAAGATAGAAGGACAAATCAAACGAAAAAGGTAATGTTGTTGATTGATTCAGGAAGTACTCACAATTTTATTCATCGTAAGGTAGCAAAAGAATTGAATTGCTTCTTATATCCAGCACCAGAGTGTCAAGTGATGGTTGCAAATGGAGGAGCAATAAATTGCTCTAGGAAGTTCCATAATATCAAGCTATCTGTGGGAGAATATGTATTGACTAGCCTAATGCTTTCCATTCCAATGGGAGGTGCTGATGTTGTATTAGGAGTCCAATGGATACAATCCTTGGGTACAATAGATTTTAATTTTCCAAAAATTTTCATGAAATTTTCTATGGAAGGAAAGGAAGTTCTGTTAAGGGGTATTGCAGGGAAATCGGGAAAGTTAATAAGCTCTAATGGTATGACAAATATTCTAAAAAAGAAATGAAAAGGTGTAATTGCACAATTATGTTTGCTAGATGTTTCCACATTGGAATCATCTATTTCTCTAGATATCCAAATAGTCTTGGACAACCATTCTGAGGTATTTGAGACTCCCAAAGGTCTCCCACCTATTCGTGATCATGATCATGATATTCATCTGATTCAACGAAGTGTTCCTCCAAACATCAGGCCGTACAGATATCCCTATGCCCAAAAGAGATACTATGATTAAGGGGTATGTTTATTTTTCTTTTCAACACGAGGTTATTATAAATACTACATCGAGCTATGTTATAAAGCTCCATAAGAAATAGTTTTTGTTTTCAGCAGTTTGGTGGCCATAGGTGTCATAGAACACCGTGGAAAAATTTCCCTTAAGGGGTAGGGGTTTGTAATAACCTCGAATTAAATTTTAATGTAATAAAGGATATAAAAGGAAAAATAAGACCATGGTCATGAGACACATATTCCAAGATGAATGTTGGGAAAACAGTGTAGTGGGCATTACATATGTTTAATAATGGTTATTGAAATTAAAAAACACATTGGAAAATGAAAAGAGTCAATAATTGACATTTAATTATGAGAAATATAGGAAAATATGAGAAATTTAGATGAAAATACACAAATATGCATGAAAGGGAAATTATAGGAAAAATAAGGAAAATGACGAAAAATGAGACATCAATGATAAAAAAGGCAAGAGAGAAACAATATACAACATTTGGTTCAATTTTTGGTCAGTTTAGTTATTGGCTCTCTTACACTCTTGCACACTTAGAGCAGTCTTGGTGAAATTTAACATTCACTTGGATTTGGAGAAAGGCAAGCAAGAAAGCAAGGAAAGGAAAAGGATAAGAAAAGGAAAATTAAGAAAAGCTAGTATAATTTTGGATCAGTTGCTTCACTAGGAATATTTTACAGGTACGAGTTTCATGTGTTATTTCATTGCTCGATTGTATATGCATACCACTATTAAAATTATTATCGTTAATATATATTATAAACCCAAGGGAATAATATTCAACCCAAGGGATAAATATTATAAAGCCAATGTATAAACACTAAGCTAAATATTATAAACCACAATATAAACAGAATTGACCATGGTTCACCATCAATCATTTTGATACTAAGACAATATTTGTCACAATGCGATGTTAGAATATGGTTGACAATGCTTGATTTTAAGGTTCAGACACTTTGGAACAATGTGACATTGGACCATCACTCACCAAGGATGGCCATGATTGTAAATGCAAGCTTTTTATATTAAACCCTAAGATTAGTACTATAAACCCTATGAATAATATTATACCCTAGGAATATGAACCCTCACATTAGTAAACCTAAGGGATTGATACTATAAACCCAAGGGAATAATATTAACCCCAATTGATAAATATTATAAACACAAGGTATATAAACCCTAAAATAAACATGGTTGATCATGGTTGACCATGGTTAACGCTAAGTTTGTACGAACCCCATGTTGATAATTTAAGTTGGTAGCCTCGGGAGTCTCAACATTCTTATTGATGTATTGAGACCCACCACTCTTTGGCACCATTATTAGGGAGGTGTCCAAGTAGGTGTTTTTTCTACTTAGAAGTTGCCTTTCTTTTTCTACCTTTTGTTTTTCATTAATACTATTAACTTGGAAATTTAAAAAAAGAAGGTGGGGTGGGGATTGAGAACCCAATAAACAAAGCTAATTATTTCATGCATCCTAGGAGTAGGGATAATCAATGGAAATTCCTACCAAAAACCCCCATCCATTCAAGTAGTCGACCATCACTCTCCTTGTGTGAGTGTGAGATTCCCCTTTTCACCATGCACGAGTTAGAAAATCCTCTAAGTGAGTAACCTAAGATTTTTGAAGAACTCAATGCATAGGAAGAGACCATATCATTTATCCAATAAATAGTTGAAAACAACAAAGAATGAGTTCTTTCCCATCTAAGAAACCAATGGGGAGGGAAAAAATGAAGAATATTAGCCCCACATCCCTCCCACACTTCTATACTTTAGCCTATTAGGACCATGACCTATGACTATAACTTAGATTAATAGAAGATGAATTTGTTTCCCTCCACGCTTAAGGATGTGGCCTTGCTCTAGTTTATCAGACTGCCTTTTATTAAATAATATGAAAGTATTTTTCTATCTTGAAATCGATAATCAAAAAAACAATGTAGACAGAGGAGAGAGAAGGTAGAGAGAGAAGGTAGATAAGCTAATCAATTTGATGAATCACAATGGGGCTAATCTTTTGAACGCTAAATCACAAAGAGAGAAGAAACGGTGCCAATTTAAATAGAAGATTTATAAGTTAGTTGGTAAAAAATGGTAAGGAAATTAACGATTTTAATGTACGTAAGTTTGTCGAAAATTGCATGGAAAAAAACAATTGAAATCTACACAAAATTGGAGAAAACAGTTCTTTCCTTCACCCATGGAGATAACCAAATCAAAAGATTTTATTATCTATGGATACTTATCCAATTTTTTGAAAGCATAAATCGGTGCTTGTTTCAAGTCTATGTAACCTTCTACAATTCCTACAAGTAAATAGGAAGAAGTGTCAAGCTTATCCTATTTAAAATTATTCAAATACTTAGGGTGAATCATGATAGAATGAAAAATAAAAAACAGTAAATGGACAGCTCACATGCTTTGCACCCGAATGGACATATCCTCCCTAGTTGAGAGGGAGAGATAAAACTCAACATTTTGTCCTCACTTGGGAAGAAAGAGTGGAAGAGTGGGTAATCAACTAATATATGATGCTCTTTGAGGATGTGTAGGGAAAACAATATAAAAGTAGGCAAGTGGACGCATATTCTTTGAGGTTGGGAACCCAAGATAAGAATAGTCCTCGAATGTCATACTCAGTGAACACTCGGGTGGGTATGTACCTTGAAAGATAATGTTGAAGGCGTATATAATCATTTTTCTCGCCAAAATTGTGCTCCGACATATTGTGAGATATATTTGTTAGTGAAGGCCTTGCTATGTGACAATGTTGGTTATAATGATGTTATATAGCTGGACTAATAGTCAGAATATTCTTATGAGATCTCTTTACCGTTGAGAATAACCATGTATAATCTAATGAATGCCTCCCTAGTTAAGAGGATTTTTGAAGAAAATTTAACTAGGTTTAGTTCATTGACTTGTAATGATAATAATATGTAAGAGATGAAACAAATGAATTATTATTACTTGCCTCATAGGTTTCATGAGAAGGATGTGCTTACCAACATTCAAAGACCTCTTCTTGATGTCCTTATGATTTATTACCTTAACGTAAGTATCATACAAGACATGATGTCAAAGATCTACGCTCCAAAACGAATCACTATTCCCCTTACAAGTAACCTAAAATAAGACAATGTCCTCGATATATGAAACTTTGGTTGAGCTCAAAGGTTTTCATGTCTCATTTCATATATCATATATACATAGTGACCATATTAGTATATATATGTATATATATATATTTAATAATGATATAAATAATAATATACATATATATCAATAATACTTAATATATATATGGTACAATACTAACATATAATTTTAGGGATATATATAATATATAATATCATATTAATATAATATAAGGAGTATAAGGAGTATTATACGTTATACATGATACAAGGGAGGATATGTTATTATCCATATATCTAATGTTATGGCTATATATGTATATCATGTTATCTATATAATAACATATAGTCCTAGGACTAAATTATTAATTATATTAGTATGGTTCCTCCTAACTAACTTCAATGTGTTGTAAAGGTTAGTTTGCATTTAATTCCTTAAGTATGTTACAAACTCACTCTGGATAACTTGTCTAAGCTTTCTCCTTCTATGTTCTTCTAAAACATTTTGCCTCTTACCTCTCAATAGAGTTTCATTCATCTTGCTAGGATTTGTTCTATTTGGGCTTATCTTGGCACTTTACTTATGCATACATGAATTATACTAATTATTTGAGTTATGGCCATAGGTATAAGTCCTCTACCACCTCCTTCTTCATCTCATCCACTCATGCTTGCCAATCCTTTTCCTCACCAAGGATACATAGTTGCCCAACCTATACAAGGTGAAGAAGCTCAACTTGCTCCACCAATAGTCACCATGATTATCAAATTGTCATGATGAATCGTTACAAAGTATTTTTTCATGCTTCTTTCATTTCCCTGTGACATACCCTAAAGTTCCCAAAACATGACCATTATACAATATACTCATCCATGTATACAGCTCAGATCCCTTATTATATAGTATACTCATCCATTTATACTCCTAAAATGAGGGTCATTGCTCTTATGAAGCTCAAAACCATGATGGCCCCCTGATGCATCAAGTTTGACCCACGATGGCATCACTCTGTTCCCTTTCATACCTACAATGATCTCGAAAAGGTAATTTTCCCAAAGGGGATGAGAAGCTTCATGATGTAGAAGCTTCCAAAGCGAGGAGCTAGAGGTGGTTTCACATAGATGAGGTCGAATCCTCCTAAATTGACCTATTTGTCTTATCCCTATGAGATACCTCCTTCATATATGGGCCTAATCCTATATTTGGAGGAGTCCTAAATCCATCTCCCAGCCTATAAATTCCTCCTCTCCCATTCCCAAAAGGTTGGTAAGGTTAGAGTCAAGTTCGTATATGTCTATTTGCACCCTTGTGATAAGCTTGTGCCTAGAGGCTATTCATTAGACTTGGAGGAGGAGTGCTTGGAGAGTTTCTTGGCATGGAATTGGATTACCACTCAAGGAGAGCCTTTCAAAATAATGTCTATGGTTGTAAGCTTCCCTTTATTCTTTAAATAATTACAATTTCTCATTCATCTTCCCAAAATATATATGTCCATGTATGTATTAACTTGGAATTCCTTAATTAGCTAAGTAGGTTATTATTGGATTTGGTATTGGTTCTGACATGATTTGTTGTCTCTTGATTACATTTTTAGGTACATAAGCACTGAGGGAAGCAGGAAAAACGCCGTGACACAAGGAGTATAAGGACCTCAACAATGGAAATCAGAATAGCATGAGAATGAGGTAGGTCATCTCTGTCATTCTACTTTTCAATTATAACCTAGGAAGATGTATAGTTGATTGTCACTTCCATTGCTAGACCTACTCATTGGGCTATAGGGATCATCTATGTAAACAAAATGGTGACTCTGTTGTGGAGCCTCTGACCCTTTCCATCCAATCTTTCAACCTAATCTTTCGAATATTTTGACAAACCATCATTTTTTCGGGTCTTCTGCATTAGCCTGGGTTTATACCATCACTAATTACTACCTTAAAGTGTTAAGTTTGGATTATTTCTTGGAATATTTTTAGTTTTTTTCCCATATTCCTTACCCATTGTGGGTTTACCCTTTCTAGTCGCAATGCGATCGCGGTTTCTACCTTTACAGTCGCGATGATTGCGATGATTGTGGAAAATTATCTTCGTTTTTTGGTCATGCTGAAGTCATAACTACTTTTTCTATACAAAGTAGTGATGCCATATTGGGTTTGCCTATGAAAAGTAGCGATAATCACGGGTTTGGGTATATAAAGTAGTGATGATCCTTCAATGTGAGAATTTTTTAATTTTCTTCATTACAATCCATGTGTCTTGGTCCCTAAGGTATTTTCCTATCTTGTATGCTTGGATTTCTCAATGTTTTTATTTATTTCTTTGATTAATTTGCAAAAGTTGTCTGAGTGTCTTCGAAGTGAAATCTAGCTCAGTTGTAGGGTTTCTAGTCAATTGGTCATCACTTGCTTCTTGTTGGTATTGTTGAGATGCTTATTTTTCTGATTGATTGAGTATTGTTTTCTGTGGAAATCATTGAAAACATGATTTTACATTTGTTTTATCTTGTATTTTGAAATTTACTTTTGGTGAAAATGTAGTAGATTAGTTGCATTGAAAAGTTATTTTTTGAGATTCATCATTGAAAATAGACTACATTTTTTCAATGATTGAAAGCTAAAAACTATATTATGTGCATCAAATCATTAAAAATGAAAAGAAAAGAATAATTCATATAACTGCATCTTTGTAAAGTGAAAATAATTTTTCTTTCAAAGAGTTTCATTTAGGATAGTTAGAAAACTACAAATATTTTTAATTTTTGCATTGCATTTAGTGAAATGAAAGATTTTATTTCATTTTCACATTTTGCATTCGAACTATGAAAGTGAAAGATATTGGAAGGAATTTTGCATGATTCTTTTTGTTTGATGAATTATTGATTGAAATTTCTTCCTTTGGTTAGTGTATCTTTCATTGAAATAAATTTTTTTCATTTTCTCATATAGGTGCACCATAGGTGTTCAGGTGAAATCATTTTGAGCCTAAAACTAGAACTTAATTGAAGCTCAACCTTAAAATCTATCAATTTATCTAAGGAGCCTTTGAAACATTAATGTTCATGGCTAGTGGTCCAGGCTAGAGATGTATTCCACCTTTTATAAATCTTAGCAGTTGTCATTCACTCTTGCATTAGACAATGCTAGGACAAACTTGTGCTCCCCATACTGTCAAGTATATAAAGGCTGACACTCATAGGTTGCCAACATTTATCCTTAGGAAGCTAGGTCTACCACTGTGTAAACATAATAAGACAAACACAACAACTGGAGAGATTCCCTACATGTACATCAAGCCCTTTGTAAATTTATTAGCTAAGGTGTATATTGTAGTTCAAGGTTACTTGGTACTCCTTTTTGCCTAGAGTTACGCGAGTACTCATTTCGATCTTTTCTAGCTCTTTAAATTTGAAATGATCATCAAGAAACATGTCCTCTTGAGCTCACTAAATAAACAAAAGTGACTACAGTCACCTTTTATTCCTTTTCTCGGCTCTTAAAACATGAAAAGCCAAATTTTTTGTTTCAAATTATAAAATTAATTAACCATAAAACAACATCCTTCCTATGGAAATACTCCTTAGTATACCTTAAGTTGATTCTGACGGAAACATTTCCTGAGTTTAGAAATCAAGGAAGCCCCTTTGACTAGAATCCTAGTAGTTTTCATTATTTTGGAAATGTTGGTGCTCCTTATATGGTGACAATGTCCCTTCCTGGATTGGCCGTTGGTCTCCTAGTTTCATTATTTTCGACCTCAGTGGTTGCGAGTGTCCAAACTGCTTTTCAACCAATTTCTCCTCCACCTTAACAACATCAACCTCATGTTGGTCATAAAGTTGACCACTCATCTTCTTCGCTTGGTGAATGTTTGGATTCTAGTAACCATGATGATAAGAAGAAGAAGAAGAAGAGGACAAAGAAGAAGAAGAAAAATAGGGAAAGGGGCAACCAAACAACCATTGGTACAAATTTAACTAAGGAAGAAAAATCTTCTAAGCAACCTTGAAAAGTAAAATTCCCTTGAATGTTATGTAAGGGTTACCACCTTCTTCGAAATTGTCCTGGTATTCCCAGTGTCTTAGAAGTGTGGTCTTTATGTTCACATTAACCTTTGTCATCACGCTCTGGTGATAATGCAAATGACAAACCCTAAACTAGTAACAGTAAAGCACATGGGAAAAAGGTATTAGTTAAATTTCCTTGTAGGTTGTGTCAAGGTAATCTTCAAATTCACTTTTGTCCTCTTATGAATCAAGCTTTCAAAGAGTTGGAAAAACTTACAACTTCTCAACCTCATATTCTGACTGGTTATCAAAATCTTTCCCCTAATCCTCCATTAGTTGATCGAGTGATTGATCAAGAGTCATCATTGGTCCACCTTGACCTCTATCAAAGTGAGCCTAGTGAGTCTATTCTCGATCAACCATTGATTGAGAAATTGGTGGACTTGACCCCACCATCATTTAACCATACCTTTCTTGTAGAGAGTGAACCTCATACTGCTCAGGTTCTTCTGGTTTCTTTAGTTTCGAATGAACTTGAGGGAAATACTTTTTTTACCAAGGTGCAGGAGAGCATTTCTCCTATTCCCATTGAGCAATATTGCAGCTCTCACATTCCTATGACACCCCCTCCAAGTATTTTAGTCAATTATTTTTATTCAAGTCAACTGGCATGATATCACCTTCCATCTTATGTGCCTTTCTAGATTACAGTACAGGCTAACCATATGGATGTACCGAGAAAAATCATAGATGAGGGTGAAAATGTTAGTATTCTCTCCTCAACTACTTGGAAAAATTTGGGTTCTCCTCATCTTTTCCCCATCACCCATAATCTGTTAGCTTTTAATAGAGGAACCATTCAACCATTATGTATCCTTCCTAAGTTGACTATTACTTTGGGAGGAAATATCAAGTCTCAATAGATATGATGGTTGTACAAGGCCCTTTATATTTTAATCTACTCCTTGACCATGATTATCTTTATGTCATGGGATATTTTGTATCTTCTCCCTTTTGAGTGATGTGTTTTCCACATGGATGAAACATTGTGATCATTGATTAACTTACATTCATTAGCCTTGAATCAATTCCCACTCAACCATCATCCCTAAATGGTTCTTATGTGCAAGAAGTATCACCCCCACCATAGGTCAATTACGTAGCCACCTGTTAGATAACATTTTTCCACTATCCCTGTATTCCCCATTCCTTGATCATGGAGCACCTATGCAATGAACCCTACATGCTTTCCCTTCATGAAGAAACTCCCATTTTGTCCCTCTTCATGAGCAAAACAATTACCTTTTGCAGCATTTCCCAAAAATCTTTTGCTTTTCCCAGTTTACAAGGCTGGCACTAATGATGCTTTTCCTCCTCGTGCCAATATGTAGGGATTAACACTATCGCTAGAACCAACCAGAGTGACTGAGCTTTTTTCTATTCACATTGATCCTATTGTGGAATGTTTTTTAAATAAGGAGATGAAGCTTCCAACTCTAGAAACTTCGTAACGGAAGTATGGTAAATGGTTGAGCTAGATGGAGTTGAGGATGGTACTTTGGGCTACTTTCCCCTATAAGGATGTAACTACCTCAAGAGATAAGACATTGTCCCATGAGAAGAGGAATCATCTCCCATCCATTCATGCTATATAAACGTTCCTTTTTCCCAAGCACAAGCTAGTGTTAATGTTAGTGTGCTAGTGCTAATTATGTTTGGAGTAAATAGCAAGTTATCTATAGTTGTAGCTCTCTAGTTGTGGGTGAGGGAGAAGTGTGAATTTGGTTTAATGTGAAGCCTGAAGGGAGGAGCCTTAAAACTATCATTATTGAGGCCATCATGGAATGCTAATGGAAGTGTGTGGGAACCTCATTTTTTCAGAGGAGAGCATTAATGTCAAGATGATGGTTGTAATCTATTCTTGATTTAATATATATGCAACTATAAACTAATTTCCTACATAATGTCTCATTCCACATGTTCATGGCTTAATGCTCCTTGACTGGTTAACTAGGTTGAATTACATTTGTCTATTATCATAGTTGTTGTTTGTTGTTGTTTACTTGTTTCAGGTGTTCGAAGAAGGAAATAGGAGATATATGAAGCATGAAAGCAAGGTTATCACCAAATGGGATAAGCATACTAAGAGGTAGGCCCTCTTACTTGGTTCTAACCTAAGGAAATCTTCCATAGAATGTCTCGGTTGTGGCTAGAACCACATGAGGCTAGAGGAATTATTTGTGTTTCCATTTAGAATTTTACTTCACCACAAATTGGAAACCATACTGGGGATCGAGTCTTTCTGTTTGTTTGCTTGGAATTTAATGGTTCTGTGTGAACTTTTCTAGTTTCACCATTTCCCTTTAGTTATATTTGTTTTCCTTTGCTTACTAGTATGGGTTTGAAATTCATAGTAGAAATTATGGTCCCAACTTTTGAAAATTTATATTTTTTTCTTTGCATTCTCAAGCAGCACGCTTAATTAGTTGACAGTCACACTGATCAATGTGATATGCTGAGGAACAGTCGTGTTGATCCCCTTCTAGTGCTTGTTGTCAATTAGGAAGTCACACAGATGCCTGTAAGTGAAGATTAGGGTTCACCCCAGATCTTGGCCAGTGTGTTTTCCTCTCATGATTTTTACCCTGTAAGTTGTTTAGACCATCTTCTCCCTCACTAGAAACTTGCTTTTCGTTTGCTTTGTTTGCTTGCTTATTTCCACTAGGGCATCTAGATTGTCATCCATTATGCTGATTGTGAACTCAGTGAGTAATGTTGTTGGTGCATTTACTCCTTGCATTTCATTTATGGTCCTTCTATCACTTTGACCTCCATTACATAAGTTTGACGAGTTTTGTTTGCTTGTCTAAATGTCTCTTTTCCATAATAGATCACATTGCTGGTCTTGTTTTTAGTAGTCTTTGTGTCATTAGTTTGAAAGAGATTCTCTTTTCATTTTTTTCATTCACTTGATTATCGATTGTCGCGAGACTTTTTCATTGAAGTTATTTATGAGAAAATCATTTTTTCATTTTGATGAAAAGTACAAAATTCTAGTTTGTCACATCAATATGTTATGGTAGTTATCGTCATTGAAGGGTAGGATTGCATTGGCATTTGAAAAGAAGAAGAATTCTCTTTTCTTTTGAAAGGAGTGTTAGAGATTACTTATTAGGAAATTAGGAATTGGAATGTATTTTTCATTAGTTTATTTTCTCGAAAAGTGTAGTGAAAAATCAATTTTCTTTCAGTTCCTTGGTTTTTTGCATTTCATTGTGTTTCCGACACTCTCTAGTGTAGACAATTTATTGAGTTGAAAGGGTCTTGTCTCATTCAGTTGCATTTAGGGCTTTTCAAGTAACATCACTAAGGGTTGAAAAATGATACATAACTCAGGATAAACATTAAAATAAACTCAATTAACCTAAGGCGCATTTGAAACCTAACGATCACATCTAGGAGGTCTAGGATAGGAACGTATTATGGCATCTTTAAACCTAGCAATTGTCATTAGCTTTGGCACTAGACATCACCATTATGGACTTGTGCTTGACGTACCATTGAACACAACATTCGGGGAGATTCTGTGCCCATAGTTCTAGGTTTGTCGAGAGTAATTCTGTAGTTCACAGTTGTGTAGTAATACTTTTTACCTAGTTCATCTAAAGTAATCCTTTCATCCTTTTAACTCATTAAATTTAAATTATCATTCAAGCGCTTGACCTTTCGAGCTCATTTCCAATTGAAAGTGATAGAGTCATCTGTCTTTCTTTCTCAACTCTTAAAACATGAAGGAGCACCAATTTATTTATGCATCTCAAAAAATTGATTGCCCATGATCTTATAACATCCTGTTATTCTTTTCTAGACCAAATTGTGAGTTTTCCCTAAAGTACATTTTTAAAGACTTGAAATATATGTCTCTTTTCTTCTTAACGAAGACAAGGTCATCATGGCTGAACCATCTTGTTCACCTAGTTTGTCTTCCTCTCCTCTCTCTAAAATATTGTCTAAGGAGCCTTTTACAGAATTACTAGAGTCACTTGAGGAAAAAGGTGTTGAATTTGGAATCATTCTAAGCATTCAACCTTTGTCATCTCATCCTCTTGCCTAGGTCAAATACTAGGTCACCTCTTGATATTGGTCTAGAATCTCCGGAAAATCTCGTCTAGACTCCTAAGAGTACACTGACTACTCATGGTTAGCTTGGATTGGTTATATATCCTCTCAATTTTTTGTTCGACTGTGTTGTGATATCACCACAGTGGTGGTACAATTCATATGATTAGTTGGGTGTTCCTTTGGAATTGCCCCCTCGTACATCTTCGGTCATTCGTCGTTGTTTATTCCCAGCTATGGAACCTGAAGGTGATGCTCCAGTTACCTCTCTGAATAAGTAGGAAGTTTCTACTCCACACAGTACCGAAGAGGAAGAACATAAATTTCCTCCTAAATGTTTCCCCCATATAGGAAGCATCCCCGTCATTGTGTATGAGGACTTATCACCTAATTCTTTGACTTTGGTATAATTGGTCCTAGGTACACCTAGTGCCTCATCACTTTTTCATAACCCATTTTCGGCGTCTGTCACCATGCCTCCTACAGGTCCATTCATTGTCAACCTAAACTCTTAACATGTCGTTACCTTAGTCCTGGTGCAACCCACTATTCTAAACCCTTTTGTCTTGTCTGTCCCAATCACCTGTCCAGTTCAATCGACGGTCTCGAAGAATATTACTATGAGTTATTCGAACCCTCCAGGAAGTGGCCAAGTTGTCCCACCACTCGAGGGGAAGAATATGAGTGCTTCTATGGTGTTAGGCACCAACAATGTGAGTATCTCACAAGCTCACATTATTGACATGAATCAACTTTCTTCGAGCATTATCGAAAACCCTGTTAGTCCTGCTAGATCAAGCAATGTCCAATATCAATAGGTTCAAAATCTCATTGGTCCATCTGGGTCAAGCTATTTCTAGTATCAACTACCTTATGAGGCCCACGTTCAGTACTAAACTACTTATGTTCCATATGGTTCTCAAGGAATGGTTAATCTGCCTTACATTCTTCAGTCTTGGTAGTATGTTTAGCCTCGCCCATCCACTTTTCACGGTGGCTATGACCAGATTCAATTCGGAAATTTTACAAGAACTACTCAAGTACCCTTGCAGCCATAAGGACAACCTCTTTACCAACAAGGGAAACCTTTGTTGAAGCAAGGGTCGTCCATGCAACAACAAGGGAAAATGATACTATAGCAAGGACAACTGCAATAACTGCATGGGCAACCCTCGCAACAGTTGCAACAAACCATGCAGTAGTAGATGTAGTATGCTTCGCAAACTTCCTAGCATCTGTCTTCATAGGGACAGCTTCTACTGCTACAGAGACATACTTTGCAGTAGAAATGTCAATCCTTGCAGTAGTAAGGCCAACCCAGGTAGCAGCAACCCTTATATACATATCAATAGGGTCAACCCTCGTAAGGATAAGGCTAGGGTCATGTCTTGTTGTAGGAGGCCCAAAATCCTAATGTCCTAAGGCAACAGGCCCATAATCGTTTTGTCCAAGGGCATCAATTCTAGAATCTTTATGTCCAAGGGCAGCAAGTGTACAATCCTTATGTCCAACAAAAACAAGCCTGAAATCCTCTTGTTCAGGTGCAACAGGTTCAAAACCCGTATGTTCAGCAACAAAAGGTTCAATATCCATATGTCCAAGGTCAACAGGCTTAACAACCTCTTAACCTATATGTTGCTTATCAACAACCTATGACTGAATAGTTTCAAGTTGTTCAAGGTCAAAATCCTACCTACTGCCAAGGTAACCTATAGTGGGGCTAGAATCAAGTTACATATGGAGAAAACCCTCTACTATGGGGCAAAAATCCTTACCAGCAAGAATGGGCTCCTCTAGTTGGACCCACTTATCAACATCGAATGCCTCTTCATACTCAATTGTCATTCTTGGCCATACTAGAGTTGCAAGATATGTCTCACCTCATGAATGATAAAATTCTTCATTCACCATACCGGCCTCCAGTTCCGTCCAAGATCTTGAGGGATTGTCCTAAGTTAGAATGGGAAAGAAAAAGAAGATCCACAAGCACATGTGATGACATATCACCTCTGGTGTTCTTCAAATTCCTACATTGATGATTCTATTCGTTTCCACCTTTTCTAGTGAACCCTCATAGGTGTTGGAGCCAGGTGGTACATTGAGCATCCTCGAAGTACTTACCATGACTTCAACTCTTTAGCCATGGATTTTCTCACGCATTTCTAGTTTCTGGTTTTCTATTAAATTGGAACCTATTTGCTCACATTTCTTAAGAAAGATACTATGAGACACATCTCTGATCACATCCATGAAGGGATTCGTAGGCATCACCTAATCAAATTTGAGATTGTTGATCAGTTGGTCACCAAATAGTTTATGAATTCATTCATCACTCCAATTTCTTGCGATAGAGATATGGGTGGAAGTGTTACTGAAGAACAAGCCATTGATGGTGCCTAGTACTTAGATCTTATTTATTCTTAGTCTAGCACTTTTTATGAGTTATTACACAAAGCCCTGTAGCCATCATCCAATCCCACAGCCTCAAATTCACAGGCTACAACTCATGTTGATGGATTAATTGGTTCAGTGTCCCAAACCCCTACCAGATCTTCTTCCAAACATAAGTCGGTCTCAAATTTTGTTTCCAATAGTTCCTTCGAGAAGCCACCCGACCCTAGTAAACCCTCAGAGTTCCATGCTGTCTAGTTTACCCCAGCAGACAGATCCCCGAAAGGTAAGAAGAAAGGAAAAGGTAAGGGTAAAGCTGATCCCCCAAAACCAGGTCCTCCTAAGTTGTTGTCTCATGATTCTTCACAACTAGTGAGCACTATTATTGCACCAATAATGCTGCAACTCCTGGGCTTTGTACTTTAGTTTTATCAACCTAGTAGTTCGTAACAATCTTGGAAGTGACGATGTTGTATGCACAAGTACTAGTTCTTACTGTAGGCTGTCACTTGGTCATCTGGCGCAAGACCACTAGGAGCTCAAGCCAACTTCTATGAATTTTATAAGAAGCTTTATATGTGATGAAAGAAAAGGAATCTTACTTTAAAAAGGCTACTCTACTTGAAGAAAGAGAGAGAAGAATCAAAATGCAAAGTAAACCTAACATACCCCCAATTAAACAACTAACCTTATTTTTGAGGAAAGAGAGATGGAAAACCATGAAATGAATGATATTACTTACATAGGAAGTAAACATCATCTACTCAAGCTATCTCTACATAGAAATGATGAAAAAACATCTTTTCGGATTTTTATGTATTTTTAGGTGAGATTGTCGGGCATGCAATTTGTGTGCTGGTGAATGTGGTATCATTTAGGTGGCGATGGATGGTGAATTTGGAGTTTACAGGGGTGTAGGAATGTGTGGATGGGTCCTAGGAGGCCTCTGGTGGCCTTTTGGAGGCTTTCCCTAGAATCAGATTGCAAAAAATCACCTATAGGAAAATCTACATGAGGCTACAAGGGATCTACGGGAGGTCTATAGGAGGTCTACAAGAGGATGTAGAGAGGTCTATTAGAGGTTTTGAAGGAGGGAAAATGGGTGAAAAGGGTATCTGAAGGCTAGAAGGATGTGTTAGGGTGTCTAGGGTTCATCAAGGAGGATTTGGGAAGGGAAATATGGTTGGACTTGTTCAAGGGGGGAGAGGAAAGCTTATGAGAAACGTGCAAAAGATTAGGGCAGATTCATGAGGGACTTTGGATGACTTGTGAAACATGGATCAAAGAGAGATGGTGATGGCTGATTGGCTGTCTTTTTGTGAGTATAGATGTACTACAAGAGAACTGAAAATCAAACACTGAGACTAAGCAAAGAAATTGGCTACACTACAAAACATAACTATTCATCAAGCTAGTCTAAATCCTGGTCTAGGAATGTCAACACTGAGCAATGCTATATGGAAATAAAAAATGAAAGGAAAATTATTTCATAGACAAAAATGAGCATGATGAAATGGATCTATAGCAAAGCGTTTCCATTCTAACAAGCCGCAACACTAGAAATCCTATGGCAAAGGCAAATGTATGTTTCTTCATGTTAGCAAGTGGGTATTGGCCTCAATTCATGTCCCCAATGGCGAGAAAGGAGGCCAAGGCTCTGTTTGTGGCCTTTCTGTATCTTCTTCTATCACTATTCAACCTACTACAACAAATTGGAATGGAAACAACCCTCTAAATTACCAAAAGCAGCCTACTCTTAAGAAAGAAATCTATCTAACAAAAACTAATTCATAAGCTAAAACAAAACATATAAATACAAAGCAAGAGGTATTGGATTGCTTAGATTGGTCCCTAAATTAAGATCTTATGCCCTCTAAGGTAACTCAGTGATAGCTCAAAAAAATCTCATCTTCATTATCAAAATAATAATAACATTACATGAAACTGTCCACAAAAGTAAGCTTGAAATGAGCATAGAAATGTTGCAACAAATGTGCGAAAATTTGACTAACATCCAGCAACCTAATGATGCCCTAGGCCTCCCTAGTTATACAATTGGAGCTCCCAATATCTCCCTTAAAATCAGGGAGGCTTGACTCCCCAAAACTTGAGATAGACAACAGTTATTCTCCACTTTCTTGGCTGCCTCTTTGGTGCATTGATGTGGCTCCTTGTGCTCAGAGCTTTCTGAAGGAGAATTTGAAGTAGGGACTCATAAATGAGGGATACGCCCTGCTATAAATCCTCTCCCTTTTCTTCTTCGAATATTTGCTGCCAAATGTTCATTAAATATTTGACTTTGTCTCCAAAATTGACCCAAAATCTGCATTAAGCACATGTTAGACTTCAAGGCATAATGACCAACCCAACTCACTCTATTAGCATAAATATAATAAAAAACATGCAATAAACTAATGAGAATGGTGGATTAAGCTATGTTAGGAGGCAAAATGAGCCCATATAATTATCATTTTTGGGGCTCATCATCCCCGACAACGACGCCAAAAAGTGGTGAGCATGAGTATTGCAACAATAATGATGGAACTCCTAGGCTTCCTACTTTAATTTTATCAACTCGGTAGTTCGTAACAAATGTGGAAGTGACAGTGTTGTATGCACAAGTACTAGTTCTTACTGCAGGTTGTCACTTGGTCAGCTAGCACAAGATCACTAAGAGCACAACCCAACTTCTATGAATTCCAACAGAAGCTTTATATGTGATGAAAGAAAGAAAAGCTTACTCTACAAAGGCTACTCTACTTGCAGAAAGAGAGAGAAGATTGAAATGCAAAGTAAACCTAGCAAACCCTACTTAACGAACCAATCCTATTTCTACAGAAAGAGATATGGAAAACCATGAAATGAATGCTATTACCTACTTAGGAAGTAAAAATCATCTACTCAAGCTATCTCTACAAATAAATGAGGAAAAAACATATTTCTGGATTTTTATGTACTTTTAGGTCAAATTGTCATGCATGTAATTTGTGTGCTTGTGAATGTGGCAGTGTTTAGGTGGTGATGGAGGGTGAGTTTGGATTTTGCAGAGGTGTAGGAAGGTGTGGATGCACCCAAAGATCCTTTGGTGGCCTTCTATAGGCTTTCACTACAATTGTACTTCCAAAAAATGACCTATAAGAAAATCTACAAGACACTGTAGGGGATCTACAAGGGGATGTTGAGAGCCGTTTTAGAGGTTTTGAAGGTGGGAAAATGGATGGAAAGGGTATCTAAAGGATATAAGGATGTGTTAGGGTGTCTAGGGTTCATCAATGAGGATTTGGGAAGGGAAAGATAGTTGGACTTGTTCAAGGAAAGAGTGGAAAGCTTATGAGAAAAGAGTAGAAAATTAGGGCAGATTCATGAGGGACATTCGATGACCTGTGGAACATGGATCAAAGAGACATGGTGATGGCTAATTGGTTGACTTAATGTAAGAAGAGATGTACTGGAAGAGAACTAAAAATCAAACATCGAGACAAAGAAAAGAAATTGGCTACGCTACAAAACATAATTGTTCATCAAGCTAGTCCAAATCCTGATCTAGGAAAGTAAATGCTAAACAATGCTATATGGAAAGAAAAAATGCAAGGAAATTTGTTGTATAGATAGAAATGAGCATCATGAAATGGATCTACAACAAGGCATTACCCTTCTAACAAGTTGCAACACTAGAAATCCTATTGCAATGGCAACTGTGTGGTTTTTTTGTGGCAACAAGATGGGCTCGGCCTCAGTTCATGGTCCCAATGGGGAGAAAGGAGGGCAAGGCTTTGTTGATGGCCTTTTTGTATCTTCTTCTATCATATTCAAGCTACTACAACAAACTGGATTGGAAACAACCCTCTAAAATACAAAGAGAAACCTACTCTTAAGAAAGAAATCTATCTAACATCAAATAATTCATAAGATGAAACAAAACATATAAATACAAAACAAGAGGTATTGGTATTCTTCGATTGGGCCCAAGAGCTTGAGCCCTCTAAGGTAACTCAATGTTGGCTCAAAAACAATTTCATCTTCATTATCAAAATAATAATAACATTACATGAAATTGTCCACAAAAGTAAGCTTGAAATGAGCAGAGCAATTCTACAACAAAAGTGAAACAATTTGACTAATATCCAACAACTTAATGAGGCCCTAGGCCTTTCTACTTATAAAATTGGAGCTCCCAACAACTCCCTCAAAATTAGGGAGGCTTGGCTCCCCAAAACTTGAGATAGAGAATAGTTATCCTCCCCTTGTTTAGCTGCCTCTTTGGTGCATTGATGTGGCTACTTGTGCTCATAAGTGAGGGGGGCACCCTCCTATAAATCATATTTCTTGTCTTTTCTAAATATTTGCTACCAAATGTTCATTAAATATTTGACTTTGTATCCAAAATTAACCAAAAATCTGCAGTAAGCACACATTAGACTTCAAGGCATAATGACCAACCCAAATCACTCTATTAGCATAAATAGAAGCAAAAACAAGCAATAAACTAATGAGAATGGTGTATTAAGCTAAGTTAGAAGAAAAATGAGCCCATATAATTACCCACTTCTGGGGCTCAACATCACCCCCTATTGAATTTTTTGCTCATTATTTGAGCAACTAGTCCACATCTTCATCTTTGACAGCCGTGATGGCATCCCTAACATCCCATGCTTCTAATGTGAGATCATCTTCGTTATCATGGAATCCTACCTTTTTATCCACTTCTTCCCATTGTTTTTTTTCTTCTTCCTCTTTTTTGCCCTCTAGTAGTCCTACTAGCAGTGGGGGACTTAGTTTGAGGCCAATCCAATTAACCTTCAAACTCCACATAGAGTGCTCGTATAGTGGCACTCTCCTTAATGCTTCTTTAATCCTCGTTGGGCAGTGATACTCCCTTATCTGCAAGCTGTGTGGCAGTGCAGTCCACCTCCTCATACAAGCATGAATATAGACATCTCTAAGCAATCTTTCCATGTCCTCAAAATGTCCAATGGCTTGAGCCTGATCATTAACATATTTAAGGGAAATTTTAGGATTATTTACAAGCAGCTAGTGAGTGTTGATGAGAGCCATGGGGTGTGATGGCTCAGCTCTGACCATTAGGTGTTCATTTTTCTCTCTTGCCATCAAAGCTTTTACTTTTGTTTTCCTTTTCTCCTAATGATTCATCCATGATGCCATGGCCATGAGGTGCAAGTCCCAAAGCCTACCGTTGGGATCCCATAGGTTCATATTGGGGAGGGCCATGTTATGTAAATGGAACTCTTTTAGCTTTGCCTTGTTCTCTGCTGAACTTTGGTGACATAGGTCTATGAATTGTCTGTAATCCCGAAAAGGCATGGTGTCTCTGTATGCCAAAGTTTTGATCTGAAATTGTATCCACGAGTCTTTGAGCTATACTCTATATGTTTTTGTTAGTGTTTTGCACTATAGTGCCTCCATAGACCAATTGGCCATGCATGCCAATTGTGTTTCCTTTTCTTCCAGTTGTCCTCTTAGAATCTCATTTTCGGTTTCCAAGTGAGTTCTTTTGATTGCATCTTTATGCCTTATATCACTTAGCTACCTAGCCATCTCTTTAAGCTAGTTCTCCATGTGGCCAATATCTTCTACCACCTTGGATTTGGAGATATTTATCCATTTATAGCTCCTTATCCTTTCTTTCTCCAACTCAAAGAAAACTGGGACTACAAATTTCTCTGGAATGATTTCACCCCTGAAAGAGGATTGTAGTAAAAGCCCAAACTAGACTAGGGTTATGCTTCTTGTGCTTCTATTGTCTCCTCCTTCCCCTTTGGTTGTTCTTCTACCCCTTTCTCATATTTTTCGGTCTCCTGTAGAAGAGTTTGTGCCTCCTCTAAAGCTATTTTTGAGTCTTGTAGTTGCACTCTTCCCTTCCATGTGGAAGACCTGGGGCTTCCTCTTTCATATGTGATGGGGGTTTGAATGGAGGTTCTTCCCCTTTGATAGTGGGTGAATCCTCAATTACAATAAGCACTCTTGAATATGGTTGTGGTTTCCCTATTTTTATCCTTGAGCTTTTCTAAGCCATGAAATACATTGATGTTCACCTCTTCGTCTTTTGTTTGGGTTTAACTGGGATGTTGAGGGTAGTAGGAATAGGTGTTGCCTCCTTTTCTAGGGTCTCAGGAAACAGTTCTATCTTCTCTGGCCCTTTTTCCTCTCCTTTTGTCTCCTCTGTCTCTGATGGTTTTGTTTCCTCTTGCTCTATCTTGGTTTCTTCCTCCTTTCATTTAGTTTCCTCCTTCTCTATTTTGGTTTCCTTCTCCTTTGTTTGCTCCTCAATTTCCTCCCCTTCTTCTTCTTGTTGTTCCTCCCCCTCACTTTCAGAAGGACTCTGGTCATATGTGAGGGCCTTAATATCATCTTCTCTTGTCATATTTCAGAATATATCCCATGCTATGGGTATTGTGAAGGTGTGGAGGGCTTCTTCAAGTAATAGTTTAATTAACCAATGGTAGGCCAACTGATCTGGACCTCCTGCCTTTAAAGTAATGCTAGAATCTATAAGGGATTGTAGGAGAAAATAGGGGATGCTGAGTTTTTATGGTGTGGGAATGTTCATGCCATATCTCAGCTCATGGAGAAGTCTAAAATGGTAGCCATAAAAGATGCTATACCTCCCTTCACAGGAAATATACTTGATTATTTGGTAAGTGACCTCATCCTAAGGGTAAGTTATGCTTGTTCCTCTAATGCCATTTTTTTCTTCTACATGATGTTCATCTAGTTGGAAGAAGGCTTTCTTGACAACATGTTCTAATGGCTTTTCATCTTTGCTCCAAGGTAATCCAAGGGGAAGGCTGGTAACTCTATTGATAAATTCTGGGGTGATTTCCATGGTGAGACCTATGAAAGTAATAGTGGCATGGGTCTTTAAGTGAGGTATTAAAGCAAGTGCAAACTCCTGAGCCACTTCTTCATCAAACCCTCAAAATTTTTGGAAAAATGGCATCTAATTGGCTCTGGTGAAAATGGCTACCACTTCGGGATGTTCATGGAGCCTGATTGGATTTTTGGGTTCCTTCCTCATGAGTCCCCCTATCATTTTTCTTATATTCTTTTGCAACACCCCAAGTAGATATGGGCAAAATTTTTTTTGAAGACACAGAAAACAGAGAAAAACTGTCTTTTTTTAAGAAAACAGGCAGAAATGTTTTTATGGAATTCCTCTCCTCCTACAGGCTTAATTTCCCCTTAGAATTGTATCATTTCTTGCACATATTAATATTCAATGTGGGTCTATAAGGAACCTACCTCTTTAGGCAATAATTTGAGAAGAAACCACAAGATTCTTCCTTAAAAACTGCTTATTGTCCCTCTTGTAGAACTAGTTGTAGGTGCTCCCGTAGAACTCATTACTATAGAAATTGTTACTGCTCCTCTAGGACTTCGATAGTAGAAGGATGGATGAAATTGATAGAGAATGATGTTTTTGAGGCTATGGAGGTGGTATAGAGCTTGCTACAGCTAAGTGGACAAGGACAGAATGGACCAAAAGGTGGTGAAGGAGTTTCGAGGAGGAATAGTTATGACTTCTTTGAGATACTTCCGGTGATGGGGTGAACTGGAAAAAAGGTACATTGCCATATTTAGACCTTTGGCCCCCATTACTCTGTCATCATCGCGCTTCATGCCTCTTTCCCTCAATCACTTCCCATCATTGCATCAGAGTTCATTGGAGTTTGTATAACCTCCACTACCTATCCTTTGGATTTTCTTTGAGTTCACTAGGCACACGTGTCGTGGCCTCTCCGGATGAGCACAGTCAAACTGGATGAGGGTGGCCAGTTAACTAGCCACCTTTATCATTCAACCCTAACCATCTCATTCAATTATGCATATTTTCATTTACATAGATGAAATAGTGGAGAGGGTTAGACACTTACCTACAAGTCGAATGTTTGTGTTGTGGTGCATTTTAGTTCCTTTACTGCTGCATGCTCGTATTTTAATTGCTGCATGCCTATATTTTCCTCTATTGTATGATTTGTACTCCCTGATGTGTGGCTTGTTACTTTTTATAAGTACCTTCTGGCTGGATCGGGCTTCAGACATTCTCTTCCATCCTATGGTTGCATCTATTTTGCTGTTGTGGCTTGATTTTAAGGGGATCAACTACTACAGGAAATCCTACAGGAGCTCTTGTAGCTGGTTCTCCCTTTAAAAATTTTAGTTGATCCTTGTGTTGGGAATTGTAAGGAAGTTGCCAGAGCTGCCAATGGTGATGGGGAGGTATTTGGTCAGATGCGAGTGAGATTTGGAGGTTTTGTTCCTTTTTTTTTTTGTTTTTTCGAAAAACTGGTTTCTGTGTCTTTTGGCAAGAGGGAAAGAAATCAATGACAATGAGGTAGTGCAGGTGTGGGATGGATGGCCAATATGGTGGAGAGCTATAGGAGGACCTACATGCTCTTCATGAAACTTCCTAGGTCCTCAAACTATTTTTAAAACCCATTTCGAGCTCTCTATCATTTCTACAGGAACATCATGTAGAACACACAGGGCATCCTGTAGGATAGACAGTGCTTGGACAAAACACACTGTGAGGTGGAAGAAAGGTCAAAAATGATGGAGAGGAGTGTGGGGGAGTTGAAATAGACTTTGTGGCCCCTTCTCTTGCTTCGCGTGGTCCACTTGTAACCTGCAATGCATTTTGAAAGTCAATTTTCTCTTCCTTCTTTCTTTGTTTTTGTCTTTGTTTTTTTTTTGAAAGACAACTAGGGCACCTCAAGGAGATTTTCACCCTAATTTCTTGCGCTCGGCTCCTCCAAGGGAAGTTTTCGCCCAGGGATATTATTCTCTCCTTTTTCTTCTTATTTTTGTGTTTTTGTCATTACTGGGCTGCCTCAAAAGAGGTTTTCAAGAAAATTATGGGACTCAAGCACCTCATGGAGGTTTTCACATGACTCCTTATTATTTTTCGTTTTCTGCTTCTTCAGTCAGTGGGTGGAGTGGAGGCTGAGACTTGCTCCACTTCCAACAATGTCTTATTCAAATATTCAATGAACTCTAGCTTGGGGAGGGGCTTGTTGTAAATTTTCAACCTATATCCATTGACAAGCATGGGGATGGCTTCCTCATCGATGGTTCTGATTAGAACTGAACCATTGTCATTGCATTTTTCCACACTGTAGGGTCCTAGCAATCTCGTCCTTAGCTTACCTTTAATGTGTTTATACCTTGATTCATAGAGCAATGCCAAATCTCCCTCTTGGAATTGCTTCTCCTTGATAATTTTATCATGCCATATTTTCCTTTAAATCTAGGCTACCTTTGTGTGGAGAAGGGCCTACAATATTTGTTCATCCAATCCATTGTGCTGGAATAGCCTTTTCCTCTATGCATGGTTTAGGTCTAGGTCCAGCTAAGTTGTAATCCTTAGTGTATTATATTCAAATTCTATTGACAAAAAAGCCTTCTTCCTATGACTAGTTCATAGGGTGTGAACCTTGTGGTGGTCTTCCATCTTGTGCTGTAGGCCCAGGTGGCCTCAACTACTCTATCTGCTGAATCTTTTCTGTCGCTGCTCACAACCTTGGCCAGAATTCCTTCCAAATCTTGGTTAGTGACTTCCACCTACCCATTCGCTTGTGGATGCTAAGGGGTGGAAGTCTTGTGTTTGATTTTGTGATGTTTGAGCAGGTATTCAATCAAATTGGAAGTGAATTGGCTGCCTTAATCTGTAACCAGTTCTATTGGATACCTGAACTTATAGAATATTTTTTCTCATAAAAACTTAGCTACTTTTTGCTCAGTTTCTGGCTTGATTGCTTTTGTCTCTGCCCATTTTGTCAGATAATCAATGCACAAAATTATGTATTGCTTCTATTTTTAAGGAGGGTTGATAGGACCCACAAAGTCCATGCCCCACTTCTCAAATGGCTCAAAATTCAGTTGAGGTTGCAAGGGCATCTCATCCTCTGGAGTAGGTTTCCCATGCCTTGGCATTGATCACATTGGCTGGTGTATCTCTTCACATCTTGATGAAGAGTGGGCCAATAGTATCCTACTTGCAGGATTTTGAAGGCAATCCTCTTTGCTACAAAATGGCCTCCACAAGACTCATCATGACAGGTCAAGAGAATGTCAAAAACTTCCTCCTCCCTGACATATCTTCTCAGGATCTAATCTAGGTCATGTTCGAAGAGATTTCCCCCAATCTAGGTTAAAGGGGTACTTTTTGTCATGATCTTACCCTTCTCTTTTGAACACAGGTGTGGTGGGAACTTTGTTGAAACCAAGTAATTTTCTATATTAGCAAACCATGGAGAGAGTACTGAGATAGAAAATAGGTGCTCAATTGGCATTTGATCATCCACTATTCCCTCCTCATCTGCAGACAAATTTACTCTAGATAAAAAGTCAGCAACAACATTTCCTTCCCAAGCTTATCAACAATGGTTAAATCAAACTGTTGCAATAAAAGCAACCATCTAATAACGCGAGCATTTACATTTGCCTTGTTCATTAAATACCTAAGTGCAACATGATCAATGTGTACAAAGGTTTGATAGCATGTGATGTAATGTTTGAATTTATTTAAGGAATGTACTACAACTAGGAGTTCCTTCTCGGTTACCATGCAGTTTAACTCTATCTTTGACAAATTTTTACTTTTAAAGTATATGGCATACGGTAACTTTTCATAAATTTGTCTCTAGGATGCTCCTATTGCTTTTTTTGAGGAATTTATGTGAAGGTGGAAAGGTAGGGACCAATTTGGCCCTCTCAAAATTGGGGCAGTCACCAGTTTTCTTTTCAAGTTATCAGGGCTTCTTGACAATTTTCAGTCTATATGAACTCGACATCTTTTCCCAAAAGACAAAACAATAGAGAGGCTAACTTATTGAAGTCTTTAATGAATCTTTTGTAATATTCTGCTAAGCCTTGGAAACCTTAGACATCTCAAACCTTTTGAGGAGGTGGGACCCTTTCGATGATGGGAATTTTTTTGGGGTCCACCTGCAATCCTTGTTGAGATATTGCATGACCTAGCACGGTCACTTCAATCATCAAAAAACGAGTTGTAGGAGGTTACATAGACTTGAAAGCGGCACCAATTTATGCATTCAAAAAATTAGATAAGTATTAATAGATAATAAAATATTTTGATTTGGTTATTTACATGGTTGAAGGAAAGATCTGTGTTTTCCACTTAGTGCATAGATTTAAATCATTTTTTTCCATGCCATTTTCGGAAAACTTAAGTACCTTAAAATCCTTAACTTCCTTACCATTTTTTACGTACTAACTTCTAAATTTTCTATTTAAATTGGGATAGTTTCTTCTCTCACTGTGATTTAGCGTTCAGAAGGTTAGCCCCATTGTGATTCATCAATTTGGTTAACTTATATACCTTCTCTCTCTTCTATCTACGTTGTTTATTTGACTATCAATTTCAACATAGAAAAGTACTTTCATATGATTTAATAAAATGTAGACTCATAAACTAGATGAAGGCAAAATCTTTAAGGGTGGAGGGAAACAAAATAATCTTTTGTTCATTTGAGTTATAGTCAATGGTCACAGTCCTCATAGGCTAAAGCATGGAAGTTTGAGGGGGGTGTGGAGCTCATATTCTTCATTCTTTCCCTCCCCATTGGTTTCTTAGATGGGAAGGAACTCATTCTTCTTGTGTTTAGCCATGTTTTTGATAAGTGATATGGGCTCTTCCTTCACTATCAGTTCTTCAAAAAATTTAGGTTGCTCACTTAGAGGATTTTCTAACTCCCCTGTGGTAAAAATCGGAATCTCACTATCACACAAGGATTTGGTAGCCTCAGGAGTCTCAATATCTCAGCAAGAATGCTGAGACTCCCCTAGAATACCAACCTAAATTATCAACACGGGGTTCGTACAAACTTAGCGTTTAACCAAGGTCAACCATGATCAACCATGTTTATTTTAGGGTTAATAATATTTATCTTAGGGTTTATATACCTTGTGTTTATAGTATTTATTTGTTTGGTTTAATAATATTCCCTTGGGTTTATAATATCAATCTCTTAGGTTTACTAATCTGAGGGTTCATATTCCTAGGGTATAATATTATTCATAGGGTTTATCGTACGAATCTTAGGGTTTAATATAAATCGCTTGTGTTTCCAGTCATGGCCATCCTTGGTTAGCAATGGTCCAATGTCACATTGTTCCAAAGCCTGTTTGAACCTAAAAATCAACCATTGTCAACCATATCCCAATATTGCATTGTTACAAATATTGTCTTCGTATCAAAATGATTGATGCTCAGCCATGGTCAATCGTTTTTATTTTGTGGTTTATAATATTTACATGAGTGTTTATACATTGGTTTTACAACATATATCCCTTGGGTTTAATATTATTCCCTTGGGTTTATAATATATATTAACGTTAATAATTTTAATAGTAATCTGCATATACAACCAAGCAATGAAATCAGACATGAAAATTGTACCTGTAAAATCTTCCTAGTGAAGCTACTGATCCAAAATTCTACTTTCTTTTCTTAATTGTCCTTTTCTTGTCCTTTTCCTTCCCTTTTGCTTTCCTTTCTCCAAATCCAAGTGAATGTTACTACTCTAACACTACTCTAAGTGTGCAAGAGTGCAAGAGAGCCAATAACTGAACTGACCAAAATTTGAACCAAAAGTTGTATATTATTTCTCTCTTTTCCCTTCCATGCATATTTGTGTCTTTTCATCTTCCTTTTCTCCTATTTTCCTATATTTCTCTTAATTAAATTTCAAAATTATTGCCTATTTTCATTTTCCAATGTTTTTTTAATTTCCATAACCATTATTAAGCCGCAGATGATGCCCACTACAATGGTTTCCTAACATTCATCTTGGAATATGTCTGTGATGACCATGGTCTTATTTTTCCTTTAATATCCTTTATTACATTAAAATTTAACTTGAGGTTATTACAAACCCCTCCCCCTTAAGGGAAATTTGTCCATGGCGTTCTATGACACCTATGGTTGCCAAACTGCTGAAAACAAAAACTATTGCCTCTGGAGCTTTAAAACATAGCTCGATGTAGTATTTACAATAACCTCATGATGAAAAAAAAAATAAACACACCACTTAATAAAAATAATCCTTAAATATCTAGAAAAATAAACATACACCAAATACGCATCTGCTACAACCATAAAGTAATAAAGGATACAAATCCCACATTTCATCAACCATGTCCCATGTAGCTTCATGAGGCCCAAAGTGATTCCACTGCAATTTAACTTGCTTTATTTCTTGGTTTTAGAGAATGAGTTATTTTCATTATAGGATGCATTGAGGCTCTCAATGGACCTCTCACTCCACTTGCAATACGAACCAATCAATCACATGATTAACATCATGTACATATCTCTTAAGCAATGAAACATGGAAAAATTCATGCACTTTCACTACCCATAACAGTGCACTACCCGTAGCAGTGCAAATCTGTAGGGCATTCATTGAATCCTTTCCACGATTTCGAAAGGCCGACAATATCAAGTTTCCAACTTGGCACATTACCAAATAATATAAGGTGTCAACACCATCCCAAGGGCAATTGCATGTTATCTATCGAGAAACTTCCTCTCGGTCTAATCGGAGCTCGAGTGAACCATAAATGTAAAGGAATAAAATTGATTGTAAAAGACACCTATCACGTTAAAATCAATAATGAAATCTGAACGTTAATAAGTAGCATGTTCTCACTGGCACCTCTGAAATCAAAATCAATAAAACAATATGAGTGTTAATAAGTTGCATGTTCGGGCTATGGGTTGCATGATAATTTCGAGATCTTGGTGAGTACATATAGACCTTTTTCGTTCATATAAATATATGTGACATGGCTTGTTAGTGGTTTGATTGCGGTTTAGATGTATCATGGGTAGGCTTCTGTTGTGGTCAAATGGATCAATAGCCAATTTCTATACATATTTAAATTTATAGGAAACAAAAATTAATCCTAAGAACCTGAAATCTTAGTCTTTTATTTGAAAAAGTAGGTAATTTATTGTTTACTTACATCAATGATTGTGTTGAGATGTTACTAATTCAATTTAAAAAAATTACGTTGTTGCATGGTATAATTAGGTTATTAATATCAACATTCTATAAAACATTATATTATATTTATGTTTTGTAATTATGAAATTAAAATAATATTTAAATGATTTATTTCATGGTGTATTCAATAAGCTTAGAGTAAGTTAAATTTTCTATATATTTGTTAAATAAAAGTTGTCTTGTTTATCTAGATTATATATATATATATATGTATGTATGTATATGTATGTATGTATGTATATAATAATATTAATATGCCTTAAACATAGAAGATTTTGAATATTCATAAAACTCCACTTATTAATCTAGTTATGTAATTTGTTATTGAAGCATAAGTTAGGGAAAATATTTGAACATATTTTATTTTTAATGTTTGTCGAAGAATGGTAATGTATTTAACCGAAAACTAAACAATTATTTAATGTTTGTGAGAAGGTGGGATGATGATATTTTTTAGGTCATATAGTAAGACATAATAATTAAAAATATTTATTTTATCCATATGATGGATTTAGTTTGTATTTTAGTTTATTTTTATATTTGTAAACATCGATTATTTTAATTTTATAGTTGTTATAAACCTTTAATTTTGTATCATAAATATAATAAAAATTAATGAAATTCCAAAAAAAATAGGAATGTTCCATACCTAACTTTGTGTTTATAAATATATTTAAACTAGGAAAAAATTAATATCCCCTCTCTTCTCATTACTACAATAAGGGGAATGCTTCGTATGAGCAAAGGGCAGGAAATACGTTCGTCAACCTAAAAAAAAACATGAATGTTTAATGGCATAGAGCCTGTAACATTAAAAATTGAATCTTAAATTCCATAAATATATTTGAAATAGATGAAGATTAATGTCTTCTTCCTTGAATCTCATTACTATGATAAAGAAGCTAATGGTAAACCATAATGTATATAAATAACAATAAACAAGGTGAAACTGAACAATCATGAAAATTAGACAAACAATAATACACATTTGTTTAGAAATTAAATTATTGGTTTTGTCATGTATACACAATTTAAACTTTATTGAAAAAGATGAATACAATGCAAGTCTTGAATTCATTAAATTCATTATAGGGAATGCTAAGAACAACAATTTCCTATATTAACAATAAAAAATGTTTAAAAATATTGGTTAATGTTGGCTCTATGTCACATTGCCACAAGTATTATCTCGATATGAAAGTGAATCACACTCAACCAAGGTCCATCGTTGCATTGTGACAATCTAAGGATTTATTAATCCAAGGGTACAACCATCGTCGATCATGGTCCAATGTCACATTGTGTCAAAGATTTTATCAATATGAAAATCAACCATGGTCAATCGTGTTTATTTAAATGTTTATAATATATTTCCTTTCTATTTAATATTTCATGATTATAATTCATTGGCTTTAATAGTTTTCCCTTGGGTTTATAATCCCTTTCATTTCTAGTGTTGATCACTTGGATTTATTATTTCATTGGGTTTATAATATCAGACATGGTCAATAATGGCCAACCATGGTCTACCATGGTTGACCATGGTCAACCATATTTTATAGAATGAAACATAGTTAACTATGGTCAATCTTGGTCAAACATGGCCGAATGTCGCATTGTGAGAAATATTGGCTCAACATGAAAATCAATCATGGTCAACAATGATCCAATGTCACATCGTCACAAAGATCGTCTCGATATTTAAACCAATCATTGTCTCAAATGTGACATTGTGAAAAAATTGTCTCTATATGAAAATCACATTCAATCATAGACAATCATGGTCAACCACTATGAATCATGATCATCCACGGTGTATCATGGTCAACCATGTTTATTTTGGCATTTATAATATCAATCCCTTGTGTTTGTAATATCACTCATGGTTAATCATGGTCAATCATAACCAACCATGTTTAACCATTGTTAACCATGGTCAAATGTCACATTTTGACAAAAATTGTCTCCATATGAAAATCATGGACAATCATCCACAATCATGGTCAACTATGTTTTATAAAATGAAACTTGCCCAACCATTGTCAATGTTGGTCAACCATGTTAGAATGTCGTATTGTGACAAATATTGTCTCGATATGAAAATCAATCATGGTCAAACATTGTACAACTTCGCATTGTAACAAAGATTTTTTCGATATGTAAATCAGGTTTGTTCTGAAATGTTGCATGTGATAAAAATTGTCTCGATATGAAAATCTACTAGGGTCTCCATTGTTGAACACCTTATTGTGACAAAGGTTGTCCTGATATGAAAATCAACCATTGTTAAGCATGGGCTAACATTGCATTGTGACAATGATTGTTTCAATATGTAAATAAACCATGTTCAACCATGGCCTAATGTTGCATTGTGATATGAATTGTCTCAATATTAAGATCAACCATGGTAAAAAATGTGTTTATCATATTTATATTAGGGTTTATATGCATTCCATTTATAATATTTATCTCTTGGGTTTAATATTATTCTCTTTGATTCGTAATCCTTTTGGGTTTTGGTATTAATCACTTGGGTTTAATATTATTCCCTTAGGTTTATAATATAGACCGCTTGGGTTTATCATATCAATCATGGTTAATCATGGTCAATCATACGTAGCCATGCTCAACCATGGTCGAATGTCCCATTGTGACAAAAATTATCTCCATATGAAAATCATAGACAATCATGGACAATCATGGTCGAACATCGTATTGTGAAAAACATTGTGTTGATATGAAAATCAACCATGGTTAGCTATAGTCCAATGTCACATTTTGAAAGATATTGTCTCGATATGTAAATAAACCATGGTTAATGATGGTCGAATGTCTCATTGTGATAAGGATTTTATCAATATGAAAATCAACCATTTTGAAGCATGTTTATTTTAGTGTTTATGATATTTATCATAGGGTTTATATACCTTGGGTTAATAACATTTGTCCCTTGGGTTCGTTATCCCTTGGGGTTTTAGTATTAATCTCTTGGGTTTATTATTCCCTTGGTTTTATAATATCAATCCCTTAGGTTTATTATTCTATTTGGTTTAAAATATTAATCATAGTCAACCATGTTCAACCATGATCGAATGCCACATTGTGACAAAGATTGTCTTGATATGAAAATTAATCATGGTCAATCATGGTCGAATGCCACATTGTGACAAGGATTGTCTCGATATAGAAATTAACCATTCTCAGCCATTCTCAACCATCTTTATGGTAGTATTTATAATATTTATCTTAGCGTTTATATACCTTGGGTTTAAATTTCTATCCTGTGGGTTTATAATATTAATCCCTAGAGTTTAATTTTATTCCCTTAGGTTTATAGTCCTTTAGGTTTTTAGTATTGATTCCTAGGGTTTATTATTCACTATGAAAATCATTTACTTAATATGAGAATCAACCATAGTCCATCATGATCCATTGTTGCATTGTGACAAAGGTTCTCTCAATTTGAAATCAGTCAGGGTCAACCATGGTGCAAGGGTTTATAATATTTTTATTATAAACCCAACAAATTATTATTATAAATCGAAGGGGTTAATACTAAACGTAAGGGGTTAATAATAAAACCCCAACAGATTATAAACCTAATGGATAGAAAACCCAACGCAAAAATATTGTTAACCCTAGTTTTATATTACCTTGGCTTTTTAGTTTTAATCCCTTATGTTTATTATCCTCTTCGGCTTATAATATCAATCCCTTGGGTATATTAATCTAACGGTTCATATTCCTAGTGTATGAGATTATTCATAGGTTTATAATATTAATTGCTTAGGTTAAATATAAATCATGATCAACCAAGGTTTTATATGCATTGGATTTATAATATTGGACACTTCGATTTAATAATATTAGTCCCTCTCGTTTATAATTCCTTGGAATTTTATTATTAATCCATTGGGTTTATTGTTTCCTTCAATTTATAATATCAATCTATTGGGTCTATTAATCTAAGGGTTCATATTCGTGGGTATAATACTAAAACCCAAAGGGAATAATATTAGCTGAAGGGAGATTTATAAGAAAAACCAAGGAATTATAAACAAAAGAGAATAATATTAAACCCTAGGGATTAGTATTATAAACCCATAGATAAATATTATAAATCATAAACTAAACATGGTTTACCATGGTTGAAAATTGTTGATTTTCATTTTGATACAATCATTGTCACAATGTAATTTTGGACCATGGTTGACCATGGTCAACCATCTTTATTTGAGGGTATTTAATATCTTCACATTTATGTACCTTGAATTTATATACCTTGGTTTTATAATATTAATTATGTGGGTTTAATTTTATTCGATTGGGTTTTTAATCCCTTGGATTTAATACTAAAACCCAATGGTATAATATTCCGTGGGTATAATATTACTTATAGGGTTTGTAATTAGTATTAATCGTGAGGGTTTAATATTATTCACTAGGGTTTATAATTCCTTGGATATTTAGTATTAAACTTAATGGATTATAAACGTAAAGGAATTAATATTATAATCACATGGTATATAAACCATAAGATAAATATTATAAAATCTAGAATAAAAATGGTTGACAACGGTCAATCATGGTCCAACATCACATTGTGATTGGATTGTCACAAAATGAAAACAAATCATTTTCAACCATGCTCAACCATGTTTATTTTATGGTTTATAATATTTTTCTTAGGGTTTTAATACCTTAGGTTTATAATATTAATCCCTAGGGCTTAATATTATTCGCTTGGGTTAGTAATTCCTTGTGTTTTTGTATTAATCCCTTCGGTTAATATTATTACCTTTGGTTCATAATTCCTTGGAGTTTTAGTATTAAACTTTAGGAACATGAACACTTACATTAGTAAACCAAAGGGATTGATATTATAAACCCAAGGGAATAATAAACCCAAGTGTTAATGCTAAAACCCAAAGGTATTATAAACCCAAGGGATAAATATTATTAAACCGAAGGGAATGATATTATAAATCCAAGGTATATAAACACTTCAGTGATCATGATTTATGTTGAACCTCACGAATTCATATTATAAACCTATGAATGATGGTGTACCCTAGGAATATGAACACTTACATTAATATAACCAAGGGATTGATATTGCAAACCCAAGGGATTGATATTATAAACAGAAGGGAATATAAACCTTAGGATTTAAAGTAATAATCGCTTGAGTTTATTATCCCTTGGGGTTTTAGCAATAACCCCTTGGGTTTATTATTCTATTGGATTTATAATATCAGTCCCTATAGCTCATTAACCTAATGGTTCATATTCATGTGACTTAATTTCAAATTAAATAATAATAAATAACATTGAATATTAACTAATAATTATTATAAACAAATAATAATTATTAATTATAAGGATATTACTAATATTTTTTATTGCAATAGTATCATTAATATTAGATCTATATCCTTAATATATATCAATGATTTTGAACCACATTTACTAATCTGGTTGTGCATTTGATTGATATGTGCATATTGATGTATAACAACCACATTTATTAATGTGGTTGTGCTAGTCATAATATATAAATTAAAGAAATAAAATAATTAAATTATTCACATTATATCTAATATTCAACTTTAAAATGTGATTTTATGTTTTGTTTTTCATCATGGAGTGATATGATTTTTAATTTGATAACAATGTTACATAAATTATATTTTTAATATAAAAATATTTGTTATATAATTTTAAATTTATATATTCAATCGTTTAAAATTACAATTTATAATGTATGTAATAAGCAACATTTTGATTCTGGAGGGATTGACTCGGGAGAATGGCGGGCGGATGCGAGATTAGGTTTTCTGCAGGTTCATTCTCTGCCGCTGCTGACATCACAATTTTGTTCGATGGTGCAGGTCCGTTCGAAGCCGCCGCCGTCTCTACAGTCTGGTTCGACGCTGCAGGTCCAGTTGATGCCGTCGTCCCCAATGCTTTGGTCGCTGCCGAAAATCGTTGGTGCCGATCTGCGGTTTCCTCAAAGCTAGATGCCACACGTTGGAACTGGTCCGGAATCATTATCAGAAAGGAGCCACGGGATGGGGGATGTGCTGCCACCAAGATCCCACTCGCTCTGGATGCTGTAGGTTGCATATGGCTTAGCGATGCTGAGCCTTTTATTGTACAGGTCCACAGGCGAGGATCTCTTGAGAAATCTTATGAGGAGGTTTGCCTTTCCCTTCGCAGCTGTGCAGCAAATATTTTTGATGAAAGACATGGATCTGGTTCTATCCAGCTCCCCTCTATCAGAGCCCTTCTTATGGATGCTTCCTGCCTACAAAAAGATGGAAAACTTCAAAATATCTTCTCTGTTTTCTTTTCCAATATTTTGGCATGGTTGTGGCAGAGGTGGCCATCGTTTCGAAAGCCTCTTTGGGCTTCTATTGAGGACGGCTTCTATTGGGCACTGTCTGGTGTATTTGACAACTCGGGATGGAAAAGAACGATGGCAATGCTACCGAGAACGGGATCACAAGTCCACCCCGGGGTCGAATTTGGCAATGGCAGTTGTCGTATGAGAACCACGGGCCAGTCCAGAAGAGTTGCCTCGAGGGTTTTCCATTCATTGCAGGAAAATGTTCGGGGATCGACAGTCGAGCAATCACTGATAGGCCAGACAGAATTTAAGAGTGATGTCACGGAGAATGATCACGCGATGGTTCCAAAACTCAGACGTTTGGACTTAGAGCCTGAACTGATTGACGAAATGCCTGAGCGAGATGAAACATCCTGGAAAGCTTCGTTTCAGATCTAGATCAAGCTCCTCTTAGGCAAAACTCTACTACATTGGGTAGGCTCCAAGGATCTTGTGAAGGACCTCATGCATGCGCTGGAACTTAAGCTGGGAATTCCCTCTGCAGCTCAACGATTTCTCCACGAAGGTAAACAACTAGAGGATCTCTACCCCCTTTCATTCTAAAGCATTAAAAGAAATGCCACCATTATCCTTTCCCTTCGATTGAGAGGGGGAGCGGTAGGACAACCTTCCTCCGCCAAGGCATTCTCATACAAGGATGCTGTCCATTCATCGAAGCAGGAAAAGCCAGTACCACCAGCTCAGGCGCCCAAACCTTTTCTAGTGGACAACTTGAGGAGACTCCCTCCATTGAAATAGTGCATCCAACCTTAGATGAGCAAACCCAACAGCTTGCTGAGCACGACATTATTTGCAGGTTCAATGGGTTGTGGCCACAGACAGCGGATCTCTACCAGTAGATCCACTCCAACTAGACCAACGATTGCAAAGTTTTATTTTGCTCAAAAGGTTTCTTCATAACGTTGTTTGTTTTTGAGGAGGACTACCAAAAAGCTCTAAAAGAAGGGCCTTGGTTCTGGGGCTCAGCAGGGTTATTCCTCACCCCCTGGTTCCCGGACTTCGATCCATCTTCGGCAATCATCACCAAGCTCCCAATCTGGGTCAGACTTCCTAATCTCCCAGCTCATCTCTGGCACTTTGCAGTGTTCCAAGGAATCGGCAACTCTCTAGGCCGCTTCCTAGACACAGATATTTCTAGAGCGGAAAAAGGTCTATATACCTTTGCCAGAATATGTGCAGAAATAGACATCAGTAAAGGACTCCCGGACAAGATCAATCTCAAAATTGGAGACTTTCATTGGACCCAGTACTTGGATTACGAGAATACAGCTTTCCGATGCCGCAACTGCCATCTCACGGGGCATCTCCAAAGCTCTTGTCCATCGAAGCCTGCCCCAAAACAGAAAGCCAACCATAAGCAGAAATCCAAAAGCTGGAAGCCTCATGACCCTCCCCCCATGGATGATTTTGATTTCAGCTCGGATGAAGAGGAGATAAATGAGGAAGAAATGGAGACCAAGACAGCGCAGGAACCGCCCTCGGCTGACCCTGAGGATTGTTCTGTCCAGCCATGCCCCCAGAAAAGGAATCATGAATCCTCCACCTCGGATTCAGGCAAGGAAATATCTCAAGCAACCCAGCTCAGTTTGCAAATCACGCGAGTTCAGTAGTGCCCTTCTGAATGGGTCAAAGTGGGTAAAAAGAAAGGGAAAAAATTCCGCATAGCTGATCCCTCCCATGTAGGGTAGAATCATTTGCTCTATTTTGTTCTCTGGTTTTTCTAGTCACTTCATGCTTTGTTCTTCTCTCTTCTCTTCGCTTCTAGGAGCCGAGGTGGATTGCATATCCTTTCCGACTGCCTATGTTCTTGTTTCTCATGGCTCTGCCTGTTTCCAGGCTTGATTGTACTATATTCTTCCTTTATTAATAGATTTAGTCTTATTTTACAAAAAAAAAAAATTACAATTTATAAACTTTTAATTAATTTTTACATATTTAAATGTGACATTAACAATTATAATAGAATTTTTATGTGTTTATTGTAGAATTAAGTTTTCAATTTTTAATTTAACAATTAATAAATACTATATAGAACTATGGATTTCACCTTCATAAAATATTTTGTAATATATTTTTTTTATAGCATTCACAAATAAAAAAATAAAGATATACATTATTACCATTTATGCATTGTATATCTTTTTAAATAGTGACTAAGATATATAATAAAAGTAGTGATGCCGTTTATATTTTTTTTAAATAGTTGAGAAATTTTATTATCAAATAAAAAAATGTATATATTTAATTGGGATATATATAATAAATGAAAACAATTTTTTTTTTATGATTTTTTTAATGTGTGTATCCATATATATATTTATAGATAAAGTGTTCGACATTTATTTGAGTATAGTTTTTTATCAAGCATTTAATTTATATGGATAATATAGTTTTACCCACTTTTAATCAAATGTAATAGATATCACTATTATTTTTACCATTTAATTGATAAGGCTACTATATTTTTACCTTTTTTAATGAAATTTGAGATAAAATGAATACACAAGCCCCGTAAAGTGATCGATTAGACTATTGGATACCAAACGCAAGGATGTTACTTGTACTTACCTTATACACCAATAACAATGATAAATAGAATAATTAAACTATGTTATATTTAGATGATACTTAAGGGACATCTTTATATCAATTTCAAATTCGTAGAATACCCCACAACTTTATGATCAACAAAATGATGAATTGTCTAACCAATTAGATTGTGGGCTTTTCTTATTATTTGTAATTCACATATGTTGAAAAGATATAGGCATATTCTAGTCCCTATTTTTACACTTTATTTATTAATTTACCAGCATAGATCCCTTTAGTTGTTGTTCTTTCATTTTGAACTAATCTTGTATTCTACAACAGAAATACCATCCCTTTCATTGTGCCTGCATTCTTGGATTTTGGTGGTCTGGTTGCAGGTGATATGGACAAGCTGCTGAGACCTGATATAATTTCTTCAATTTCTAGCTGAATTCCTCTTTCTGCTTCAACAGGTGTATGAGTCATCTATTGACAGCGTTGTGAGTTTTCCTCTAATACACTCCAACCTTCATTATCGGCACAAAACATATCATAGGCCTGCTTTTTCTCTATCATGACTATAATCCCATAGTAATAATAGTGATAGAATATCATTGCTTTAAAACAATTTAAAATGTATTTAAACACAAGCAGAGGACTTTCGTTCCAAAGGAAGGAAAATACATTGTCGGCAATTTTAATCCACTATGGTATTAATTTAAAAGAATTACACTATCAGCACTTTAATTACAAGAAATGTGTTTAATGCAACTAACACTATTGACAGTTTAATATTGGCCCTTCCAAGCTCCTTTCTCTGATGCAATCAGAGATTACAATTGGCAATTCCAATTCTCCCAATACAAGGCTCCTCCGCTCCAAACTTGCGATGCAATAATAATCGCGGACCTGATATGTTATTAAAGTCTCCCTATAATGTTTCGGCTCTGCTAGTGTCGCACTGTCGGAGTTCAACATTCCAAAGGTTCATCTATGTCCCGCTCCCACTCAGCAATGTGATAAAGGTTTCGGACCTGATGAGGGTATATTCTTTGTGCCATAAAACTTCAAGTATGGAACTTTGTTCCGGCTAAGTATTTCATGATTTCTTTTTCTAAAACATAGTTTTACCCACATAACTCAACTAAAGAAATTAAAGAGCTAGCCTCACTGATATGAATGAAAAACACAATATAAAGGATTCAACAAAAATATTAATTGGAAATAAGCTTAATTCATTGGTATTCAGACTCAGAAGAATGCCTTAAAATTGATACACACGTCCAACTACCATTCAATAGAGAAACATAAAATCATATGCATAGAGATAGGTCTTTTTCAGATGATAATGATTCGGGGCTCTCTAACTCAGAGCATCATGTTATTTCATTTTATAAATAATAGATAAGCCCTCTCGGTCCTTATCCCATACAAAATCATGCCTTCTACATAGAGCGATTTAAAGCAATCGTGCATAAAGCTTGTTACAACTTATCCATAAACGATAATTACGACATGATTTTATTCTTAATTCTATCGTTATCTTAAACTAGAAAAGCATGGAAATCACTAGCTAAAGGACCCCACTCCTTAGCCTGTAGATTTATTTGGATTTTTGGAATAAGTTTAAAGATTTTCCGTCCCAGTCTCATGCTCCTACATTAGACTCCTGAGGAAAAAATTCTTCATGGGCTCCTATCCATGAGTTCATTTACAGAGCTACCTAGTTTTTGTATCATGTCTTTTGTAACCAAAGTAACTTGAATGGTTGGGTGATCCTTCCACTTTACCAAACACTGGAAGTATTCTCATCCCCTTGTTTTCTTAAACACCTTATTGTAGAAAAATCTTTCTTGTTTCAATTCCTTTCTTGTGGCTAACTATTTTACCAAATCAATCTCTTGTGTCTCTTGATCTTATGTTGTATCATCTGCAGTTTCACCTTCATAACTGTATAGGTCTGTAACATTAAAAATTGGTGATATTCGAACATCAAGGGGTAACTCAATCTCATAGGCATGTGCAGAAAATTTCCTCAACACTCTGCACAGTGCAATTTTTTTGAACTTTAATTTATTATACTCCCTCTTTGGAAACCTCTCCTTTCTGAGATGTGCTAAAATGAGATCTCCAAATTCAAAGTTCACCTCTCTTCTTCTCATGTCTACTCTAGTCTTGTACTTGATGTTGCTATCCTGCAGCTATTGTTTGAGTTGCTCATCTATTTCTTGCATTTCTTAATTAAAATCTTCACCCTCTGCACTTCTCATCTCTTAGATTCCTAAGTCTCTTGACTCAAGTAATCCTCTTGGATGCATTCCATAAACAATACGGAATGGACTTTGTCATGTAATCCTAATAGGTGAGTCGTTATATGCATATTCAGCTTCTGCCAACACTTGATCTCATTGCTTCAAATTTTCTACAGTAAGACTCCTTAAAAGATTGCCCAAACTCTTATTCATAGCTTCAGTCTATCCATCAGTTTGTGGATGATAGGCAAAACTAAAACTTAATTTAGTTCCCAATTTCTTCCATAGAGTCCTCTACAAATGTCCAACAAATTTGAAATCCATATATGAGATAATACTCTTAGGCAACCCACGCAATCTTACAACCTCCTTAAAAAACAAATTAGCAATGTGAGAAGCATCACTAGTCTTATAACATGGAATAAAGTGTGCCATTTTTGAAAATCTGTCCACTACTATAAAAATTGAATCATTACCTCTTTGAGTCGTTTGGTAAGCCCAAAACAAAATCCATACTTACCATATCCCAAGGCCTATCTAGAATTGGTAATGGGATATAAAAACCTATGTTTTGGCTCCTTCCCTTTACATATTGACAGAACATGCAAGTTTTCACATACTTCTCCACTTCAGATTTCATTTTCGGCTAGAAATAAAGTCTATTTAACTACGCATAAGTATTCTCTACACCAAAATGTCTTGCAAGTCCTCCACTATGTTTTTCTGTGATTAAATTCTCCCTCATAGAAAAATTTGGTATGCATAGCTGATTTTTCTTAAAAAACAGTCCATCATGTAAGAAGAAATCCAACCATTTACTCATATACATCAAAATAGGAACTTTACAAGCTTCAAATGCCTCTTTAAAATCTGGATATGTTTCATACAATTCTATAAGAACATCAAAATCCAACACTTGGATTTGACTCTCTTGATATAATACACTCCTCCTACTTAAGGCATCTGCAACTTTATGGCAACCTTGATGATATTCTACCCCTTTAGCATGTCTCTAGCTGAGCTTTGGTTGCTGCATAATATACTATAGTGCATGGTTATCTGAGTAAAGGGTAAATTCTTTCGACATTAGATAATGCCTCCATTTCTTTAATGACTTTACAACTGCATAGAACTCCTTATCAGAAGAAGAATATTTATTTTTGGAATCATTTAGCTTTTCAATAAAATAAACTGTTGGTCTATCTTCCTGACTCAACACGCCTCCAATAACTTCTCCACTGGCATCACACTTCACCTGGAAAGGCTTACTAAAATCAGGTAAAACCAAAATAGGCTTTTCAGTGATTTTCTTTTTTAACAACTGAAAATTCTTTTCTGCTTCAACAATCCGTATAAATTGTTGTTTTTCCTTATTTATGGTCTCAATAATAGGTGCATTAATCTTACTAAAATTCTTGATGAATTTTCTATAAAAGCTAGCAAGACCATGAAAGCTTCTTACCTCAAAAACACTTTTGGGTGAAGGCCACTCCATGATTGCCTTGATCTTCTCTCGATCCATCATTAGCCATTTAGCAGAAATAACAAAACCTAAGTACACTAGATCTTCTTTCATGAATGAACACTTCTTCAAATTTAGCAATAATTTCTCCTACTGTAGCCTTTGTAAGACATAATTCAGATGCCCCATGTGTTCCTCCTTCGACCTACTGTAAACTAATATATCATCCAGATATACCATTACAAATTTACGAATCAAATCTTTAAAAACTTAATTCATGAGTCTCATAAACATATTTGGTGCATTTGATGACCCAAAGGGCATTTCTCTCCATTCATTCAATCCCTCATTTGTCTTAAAAGTAGTTTTCCACTCATCCCCTTCTCTTATTATTATCTGATGATACCCACTTTTAATATCTAGTTTTGAAAAATACTTTGCTCCACACAAGCTATCCATTAAATCTTTAATTCTAGTAAAGAAAATCTATACCTGATTGTGATTTTATTTAGGGCTCTTGAATCTGTACACATTCTCCATCCTACATCTTTCTTTGGACTCAAAACCATTGGTACTACGCAAGGACTCAAGCTTTCTCTGATCAGCCCTTTGTCAAGCAATTATTGCACCTACTTTCTAACCTCTTCATTTTCCATAGGAGTCATTCTGTAAGCTACTTTGTTAGGTAGACTTGCTCCAGGAATCAAATCTATATGATGGCTAATTCTTCTAATGGGTGGTAACTCATTAGGCAAATCATCAACAATAATATCACAATAGTTCTCTAACATTCCTTGAATTTCAATGGGTAAATCAGAAACTTTAGTAGAAGTCACTATTACCTTGTCCTTGCAAATTACAACAAAATGTACCTCATTCTCTTCAATCTACTTCAAGTATTCCTTTCCTCATAGTAACAAAGTTTTTGCATTAGTCTTCTTTCCTGGTACATCTTCTTCTTGCAGAGGCAGCAACATATGATTGACACCATCCTTTCCAAACTTTTAAGTGTTTCTTTTCCAATCATGCATGGATCCTCTTTCATATTGCCAAGGTCTTCCAAGCAATATGTGACACACATCCATTGGCATCACATCACATGCAATTTTATCTTTATACTTACCCACCTGAAATTCCACTTCACACTATTCATTCACTAACAGTTGTATCCCTTTTGTAACCATCACACCTTGTAAGGTGTTGGATGTTTCGTTGTCTTCAGCTTCAATTTCTCCACCACTTCTGTAGAGAGAAACTTATTAGTGATGCCACTATCAATGATCGTATGACAACCTTTCCCTTGAAATTTACACATTGTTCTAAGTAAGGTCTTTCTTTGTGATTGTTCAACTATCTCCTTTGCTGGCTTAAGAAAAACTTTATTAACTACCAAATATTCTCCCCTCTCTGGTATATTTTCTTCTTCTACCACTATTGCTACTTGTGGGTCTCCCTCAACTAGATCAAAAATTTCATTCCTCTGCTTGTTCCTGCATTCTCTAGGCATTCAACAACTCTGTGTCCCATCTTGTTACATCTGTAACACTTACTTCTCTTCCTCTTCCTCTACCTCCTCTTCCTCTAGAAAAAAACTCTACCTCTTGCATCACCTCTTGTGGGTGCATGTTGGGTTGAGATACTACTAGCTCCATCTTTAGGTGTTGTAGATCTTCCTCTACCACCTTGACTTCCCCTTCTTTTGAAAGTACCTCTCTCTCTGGTAGATTACTTCCTCGCGAGTTTTTCTTTAGCTTCGAGTGCTATCCGATAAGCTTCCTCTATTGTTTTAGGAGACAATTTACTTACCTAATCTTGAATGTCCATCATAATGCCATTCACAGATCTAGCCACCTTCTCATCTGTATCCTGGGCTTCTCTAGCTCTTATGCATACATTGTAGAATTCCTTTGTGTATTCTTTCACTCTCAAAGACTTCTATCTAATAATTTGTATCTCTCTGAATGAGGTTTACTGATAATTACTTGGTAGAAACTTACCTCATAGATTTGCTACCATCCTGCTGCAATTCTTGATAGGTTTCTTGGCAAGTCTCTTTCTTTCTGCCGGCACACCATCCCACCAAAGCGCTGCATGGCCTTTTAGCTTAGTGACAACAAGCTTTACTTTCTTCTCATCTTGTGTTTCTTCATAGTCAAAAAATTTATCCATGCCATTAATCGAGTCTATCAATTCTTCTGGATTCAGTTCTCCTTAATATATTGAAACCTCGATCTTTGGCCTAGCTATGGATCTCAAAACTGACTAGAAGAATCTCATCTCAGGAGTAACTGATACAACCTCATCCTCTACAGCTTCAACCTCAAGTTCACTAACATCTCCATCATCTATGTAGCTTGATAACAAAATCGATCACCTCGTGGGCTACCTTTCAACAGGCCTTTTTAGACAATTATGGCAATGACAAAACCCCTGATGCCTTAGTCCTTGAACTATCCTGTTTGAAAATTGAAACCAAAGAAAATGTTAAGGATTTTAATATCCGGTTCAGCACCTTGTTCAATAGAATCCTCGCCACCACTAAACCTACAAAAGAGGTGCTCATGGAGTTCTACATCACTGCTCTCCCTGTCCCTACTACGATGTGGGTCAAAAGGAGTAACACATAGACCTTACAAGGTGGCACCAATGAAGCAGTAAAAGACGGTAATGAAATTCTCAGTCTCACGGAATGGCACCATACAACTGGAGAAAGGAAAGCCTCTCAAGCATCCAAGAAGAATAATGGGAATGATAATGAAGGGAATGAAAACAAAGGCAAGGACACCACATATGTGGAAAGTTTGCATCAAATCATTAAGAAACTAACAAATACAGTCATCCATATGAAAAGGAATCATGGAGAGAGTACTGGTGGTAGTCGAGGAGACTACAACAATAGAAAGCCCTTCAAGCCTTTCTATCGTAAGAAAAAAGAAGGTGGGCATGGTCAACATGCACTACCTGCTCCACCCAATGAAGGGAATTTAAACACAAAAGAGTTGGCTCTTATCGGATCGCTCCTCAACCAAGAAGATCCTAGAGTGGAGCTAGAGCCAAAACAGGAAGAAGAGGAAGAATACCAAGTAGAAGAGCCCTTGGAGGAAGAATCCCAATTCAACGTACTGTGGGACTTTTATACGAATGAGAACGATGGTGACGAAGGAGACAATATGGCATAAATCCACACTAATGAAATCCACACAAGAAGCAAAGGGCCACTTGTAGGTGTGATGAAGCTTGTAGATCAAACCAAGAAAGACACCCGCCCTGTGAAAGCACATGCTCCCAAAGTTCTTGTCGAAAGGACTAGTCGTGGTGGTCAATCCAAGAATACCCCTATTGCAAACCATCCAAAAAAGGAGAATGCATCTCCCACTGTAACGAAGGATACTCGAGATGGTAAACTCCCATATAAGAATGGAAAAATAGGTATGTTTACTCTACCATACCCTGTTTATAACATTGATTACAATATTGTGGATGATCTTAAGAAATCTAGGTCTAATATCACATATTTTGATTTGCTGAAATTAACGCAGCAAAGAGATTTTCTCTGGAAAGTTATAAATGAGAGAAACTCCAAAGCTCCCACCATCCCAAGAAACCAACCAAGAAATCAGTGTCTAGACCTGTCAACACCTCCGTTGCAGCACAAATGGCATCAGCTATGGAAGCCACTGTAACCAAAATGAATAAAAAGCCCCAAAATATCAATAAAACCATGATAGGGAGAAAGTCAAGATCCATGACCACACCTTTCCTTATCACATTTGAAATCCTCAACATGAGTGTGCACAATTTCTTGGTAGATTTTAGTGCGTCATCCACTATGACACCTTATGTTGTTGCGAAAAGACTACATGCAATACCTAATAAAATTGGTACCCAAATTATGCAACTGGACAAGGCAAATGTGAAAGTAATTGGAGAATTGAAATATGTGTGGATTCAGATGGCTGCTAAACCACAATACACATAAGTCATTGATATAGTGATAGTTGATATACCTGAAGCCTATGGAATGTTGCTTAGTAGGGATTGTTCAACAAAACTCTATGGATACTTCTCAACTGCTTGGTCCCACCTCTTGATGCCTCAGAAGGGAAAAGGTGATGTCCTCAGAGTTGACTCTGAAAGATACATGAAGTATGTAGTAATGGAACTAAATGATCCTAATGAACCTGTAATGTTTACCAACTCCATCTTTCGGAACTATAATTTCAATGTTTATGCTACAGAAGCCCATTTTGGAGAATTTAATGCAGAAACAATTGAAGAAACTTTGACATACCCATAGTTGGAAATTCCATCACATAATCCGACTAATGAACGATCCTGTGCTATAGTAGATGATAGGACCAATTTCTTAGATAATAGTTCAATTGATGTAACATTAGATGTTATATTCTCAACAATCTATTTTGATGGCTATAACTGCTTTGAAGGTGTAGATGCTGGAAGTATTCTCATTGACCTGCAAGGGAACCAACATTTGATGGCTAGCCGGTTGCAGTTTGCATGCACCAACACCATAGCAGAATATGAAGGCCTGCTGCAATCCCTGAAGAAAGCCATTGACATGAATGTAAAAAATCTTAAATTTTTTGGTGACACACAAATAATAGTAGATCATGTAAGAAAAAGGATACATTGCAATTCACCACACCTAGTAAGGTAAGGTACCAGCATGAGGTATGGGACTTAATTGACAATTTTGATTCTTTTAATATCACATAAATACCTCGAGGGAAAAACCAAGATGCTGATATGATGGCTAATATGGCTGCTAAACTTTTTCTTGATTTTAGATTGAAGAAAAATAAATGTTCTGTCGAATTGATTTTCAGACCATCTGTGCCTGATAACATCTCGAATTGGTAGGTGTTCGAAGATGATGAGAAAATCCTTGAGTTCTTACACTACAAGAAGACATTTAAGAACGTAGTCATTGATGAAAAGGAGCATGAAAATATTATGAATGAGAGGGAAGATAAGGAAAAGGATCAGCCTAATGTGATTCCAAAATTAGTTGTTTAGATGGAGCATTTGTATGACTTGCATGATAAATTCAAGAAGCTGACTAACTGCAAAAAGCATAGGTCATCCATGAAGTATGAAACGGTCAACCTTGGGACCAAAGAAGACCCAAAAAATGTCAATGTGCACCTTGGGTGCTCTCCACAACAAAAGGTTTCATTTGTCATGTTATTTAAAAACTATAAGGACGTCTTTACGTGGACATATGAAGACCTAAAGAAATTTGATAACAGTGTTATGCAACATGTGATCCCTTTGGGAAAGATGGCCAAGCCCTACCAACAAAAGCTGCGTGAGATGCATCCAAGCCTAGAACCATTGGTGAAGAAAGAACTTAACAAGATGTTGGATGCTAAAATCATCTTCCCGGTCAGACACACCCACTGGGTAGCCAATCTCGTGTCAGTGAGAAAGAAAAGTGGAGACATTAGGCTATGTATTGATTTCAGAGACCTAAACAAAGCATCTCAGAAGGATAACTATCCTATCCCTTCTATGGAACACATATTTCAGTGTGTTTCTCGGTCTGAAATGTTGTCCCTATTTGATGGGTTTTCACAATATAATCAAGTATTGGTATCTCATGGGGATAAACTTAAGAAAACATTCAACACTGGTATTTAAACTCAGAAGAATGCCTTAATTCATTGGTATTCAAACTTAGAAGAATGCCTTAAAATTGATACACACATCCAGTTACCATTCAATAGAGAACCATAAAATCAGATGCACAGAGAGAGGTCTTTTTTTCAGATGGTAAGGCTTCCGGGCTCTCTAACTTAGAGTGTCTTGTTATTTCATTTTATAAATAATAGATAAGCCCTCCGAGTCCTTATCCCCTACAAAAGGATGCCTTTTACATAGAGTGATTTAAAGCAATTATGAATAAAACTTTTTACAACTTATCCATAAATAATTATTACACCATGATTTTATTCTTAATTCTAATCTTATCTTAAACTAGAAAAGCATGGAAATTGGCAGCTAAAGGACCCCACTCCTTTGCGTGTAGAATTTTTGGATGTTTGGAATAAGTTTGAAGGTTTTCCCTCCAAGTCTCATGCTCCCGCACCAGCTTTTTATGCATTTACCTTTCTTTTATCAAACCACATTACTACATGAAGGACACTTTTAAGACATTTTTTAAGACAAGAAATCTTCTCTTAAAAACCCACTTTTTATTTTAGTTATTTTACTTTATAATTTAATATCAATAGAATTTCCTTAACTAAAAAATTTAAGACAAAAAGAGTGTGAGACAAAAATAATTTTACACAGAAATTTATATTTAAGAAAAAAATAGTTTAAGGCAAAACTATTTTAAGAAAAAACTTTATATTTAAGACAAAAACAATTTGAGACAAAAAAATTTTAGGTCAAAAAATTATATTGAAGAAAACAATTATATCTAGGATAAACAACTAGTATCTAACTGGTATCTCAACTCTAACTGGTATCTCGAAATTGACCACTGAAGGTAATGGGGGATATGTTGATGTATCAAATAGGAAGACAATCAAATAATCGTCATAAGGATCCACTACACCCAAGGGAGTTAGTAGATATTTCATTCGGTATGGCCATGACTAGAGGACTTCTAGCATCAACATAGCTATAGATGATTGCACCAACTCGTCTATTATACTCTATGTATTGGTAGCTCTATTAGAAGTCGCATTACAGTGTAATGGTCCTTTTGGGATCTTGGTAGTTGCCTCAAATTTAGGTTGAGAGATTTGAAAGGGACCATTTGGTGTCATAAGAGGCTCAAAAGATACTTTGGTTTTGGACTCGGTAGTTGACGAAAGGTTCGTGAGGTGATTGTTGACATCAACAAGCTGCTTGATCTTCCCACATTTGTTGCATTTGGGGTAAAAGAGGAAACTCATATGTATAATGGCCATTTACACCACAACATGCACAAGGCTTGTTCGTAAGAATAGCCTTGTTTTTCCTGGGTTGGCTACCATGTTGCTAGTTGTTGGTGTTAGGCTGGCTCCCCTAGGGTTTACTAGGGTAGTTACGTTGGTTACCCTTGTTAACCTTTCCCTTATTATTTTTATTTCAATTATGGCGATTGGTATAACTCAATTATGCAAACACCTAGCCCTAAGTTGGTAGTGGTTGTTGGGGCTGAGGATTCATGGGATGTTGCACCGCTAATGCTTGAGGGGTTGGAGCACTAGGTTGTCCATAAGAAGTAGCAACCATTGGAAAATGGGATGGGGCCTTAGAAACATGTTAATAGTAGGATAAGCATAGTTGTTGGAGGAACTAGTGCCCCCATCTGGATAGCCATAACTCTGCTGAGTATATGGCGAAGTGTGTGTAGGGATCCGACGATACTGTCAGCAGCCTCAGATGACCCCAGTCAATTGGCACCTCCAAGATAAGGGAGGTCTCAAATCACGGTATATACATAACCTGATTGTGCATAAATTAGATCATATCTGAAAGGAGTCTCAAGAGCTTCTTCCTAGGTCTGAGGAAAATGGGTTGTGACACCTTTCCTAATGGGGGATAAAAGGATCTTAAGAAACCAATAGATAGACATGATATTCAAAAGGCAAGGCATGACATGTGCTCCTCCTTGAACGCCACTCTTGAGCATGGTGAGAAAGGCGAGTGCTGGAGGACTAATGGAATGTGTTCAATAGCTCAGTACCAATGTCGTGTCGAATAGGTAACTGGAAATATGATAGGAATGATTTAGCATGCATCACGAAAATGGAATGAGAGGTAGAGGGCTGGTCTATATATTATTTTGTGGTGTCTCTAGTAAGCATGCATTAGAAGAGCCAAATATGAATGGATTCATCGGTTATGGAGTTGGAAAAACACCACATGTGGAAGGATCAAACATGGTTGGTAGGATCCTCTCCATCAATACCATCAAAGTTTGGGATTTTTGAGGGAAGCTAAGTTAGCATAGAGGGCGAACGAACATCATGGTGTATGGGGTCATTTATCAACTCATAAAGATCCAGTAGACTTAACCCAACCATAAATGGGAGCATGGGGGCTATTAGAATGGTTTTTGACAATGTTCTGCCTCATGTGACCATCAGTATAGAACGAGAGCCAACATGAGTTTAGGTTCTTGCACCAGCTCTTGGTCGAGACATCATGATGATATGTAGTGAAGGAGGTTTGGAATTAGATGAGGAATCAAAATGACAAGGAGAAGAGTCAGTATGGGGAGTTGGAGGGCTATGAACTTGAACTCAATGGGGACGGGTAATAGGCCTAAGTAGAAATTGGGGGTGAATTCCTAATAGTCTCCACGACACAGGCCTTGATGGTGCAATGATGGAAGGCCACACGGAACACAAAAATGGTGAAGGGAGATCAATAATATATTGTTTGTCTCTAATGCAGTGAGGTAGATTTACTATCTTAAGTCTTCACTTGGTGGTGTAAACCAAGCGTCCTTCACTTGAGGTGTGCTTGTGTGATCAAGTGACACTAAGCTTCTCGAAAGCGGTATAGCAACAACAAAAACCAGAGAGGAAGATCGTCGCAAAAAGATAGGGAGATGGGTGGAACACCTAGGGAAATCGATGGGACCCTAAGGGAATGACCAAACAAGTTTAAATGTGAAACTATAGATGGAAGAAACCTATCTTAATAGGTCTGAAACAAAATATTATAGATCTAGGAAATGTGGCTGAAAGCGCTGCACAAACGGAAACTTCTCACTCACCTAAACTCCTCCTAGAAAGGTGGAAGTGTACTAGAAGCCCTAGGGGAGGCTAAATTCGACTTCGACGAGTAAATGAGAGTGCATCAAGGCCTAAGTAGGATAATAAAAGGGTTAGACACCCAAAATGAAGCTCTGTACAAAACCCAGAAACAGATCTGAGAAAAGCCCTAAAACCCAGAAATCCCATGTACTAACTTGTTTCTTGTATGGATTACACTTTTTTGACTCAAAGGTGAGTTTTGAATGCGAGATCACACTTTTTGTGCTGAAACTGTGATTTCAGTTTCGAGGATCCCAGTCGGCAAATTTCGTAAAAAAGTGTCACCTTTGTCGCCACTCGTTCCTGTGACATGCGGAAACGACCAGAAAGCTTGCGGAAGTGAGATATTTATGAGATCTAGGGTTAAAAAACCATGAAACATTAAGAGGTTTGCAAAAAGAAGAAACACTAATGTGAAAACCAAAGGTTACCTAAGTTCCTGTATTTGAAGTATTAAACCTAGTGGAGTCATCAATTTTTTGTAGCGTTTTCTTCTCAATGATGTACGAAAAGAATCCACTTAATATTGTGGATGAAAAATAATATTAATTATAGAAATGACTGCTAAACGTTGTAGATCCAGAGCTACTCATTAGAAGAAAAACCTACAAAAATTATGATCTATGCTACGATCATAGTTAAACAGTGAAAGAAAGAGTAATGACCCCAATCATCAAATGGAAATGATATATGTAAATAATAATTTTATAATAACACCTATGAAGAGAACAATTAAATGTTATCAATCCCCCTCTATTGGATGGGTTCTTGGCTATCCTCAAACATCGTTGGCTTCTGTAGGGTCTCTCCTCTCTACAATGCATAAACCCAACAAAAATATCATGTGTGGCAATGATACAACAATGAAAATAATTTAAAGTGAATAATGGATGGAAAAACCTCCAATTTATAACGAAATATTGAGTTATGCTCGAATAATGAGAAATAATAAACTATTATTGATCCCATTCTTGGAATACCACTTGGAATATTTTATTATATTTATTTAGGAGGGAAAA